>KZ613487.1:563913-687918 GCA_002865625.1 Hyaloscypha hepaticicola
GATATTACAGCAACAGTCGGCACTATTCTTGGGGTTCTTTTAGCAATTCACTTATATTACAGTTGTAAGAGAGGAGATTGAGAACTACGGCCGCTGCTGGGAAGGATTGGAGAACCAGGAGAGCCAGGACCCCCTGGTCGAGATGATGGGGCAAATGGTCGGGACGGTATACCTGGTCAAGAGGACTTCGGGACAAGAATTTTAGACGGATATTGTTCCGAGACTTGCCCCTCCTCCTTCATCCCTCCAAGTCTGACACGAATGATGAATCTCGAAAGCATAAAGTGGCCCAATTTCACATTGTGGAGTTGATGGCCGGCGGATTGGTCGAGATGGAGAACCAGGTCTGAGAGGAGACCCAGAAGTACCTGGCCGAGATAGAGTACCTGAACCAGGAGGGCCACGAGAGAGAGTTATAATAATCTCTGGTTAATTACTTAGCTCTAACTTGCCTCATCAGTAGTATTAAACCGATTATTAATACTTTTACCCGCTTAAATACACCCGAGAAGGCCACGAGATTTCGCACATTGGCTAACACCCACTGATATGCGTAGGAATCCGAAAAGGCAGAGCTTGCTTTTCCAGATAGGGTCTATTCGATAATATAAGAAGGCGTACTTTGTAAAGAATGAGGGGTTATCACGTGATTGAGTCACGTGAGAGTGCAAGCAATCGAAGTCTTTAATGCGAAGGTAATGACTAACCAACAACTAGGTACATTGCAACTGTTCCGACAATCACAACATCATCGACTTTTCTCGGAAAACGCGTGTTTTAAACGCGTAATCTGGCTTATTCGACTTGAATACTCATATTCTAAGCCCTCTCCCTGGCCTACAGGCCCCTATAGGCCATTTCTAGACGCGTTACGCTCCTAGAATGGCCCCCCCCATACCCCCTAACCTTGGGCATTCCACCCACTCCCTCGCCCAAGACCTTACCCACCTGGTAAAGACAACTGAAGTCCGCTCTACGGACATTCAGCGGGTCTTCTACCTGATCGTAAATCTCTAGAACTCTTATATACAATTAGACGAGGTCCGCAAACTCCTTACCCACCTTCACAAGCCACTCACAAAGCTTTGTACTAAAATTACGGCTATCACAAATAAACACTTCGAGTCTTATATTAAAGGAATCTATAATAACCCTAGCACTATCCCTCCCTAAGCGGCCTAACCGCCTATACTTATACCTACACTTACCCCTTGCCTTAACCCTTAAGCTATAACCCCCCCCGTCACTTATACTAGTATTACTACTAGTACTATACCTGCCCCCTTGACTAAGTTAGTCCAGTAAAAGCCCATAGTTAAAACTGCTATTACTCGCCCGGATACCCGACTATTTGTCCGTATAGGCCCCTCTCACTTAATAAGGGTAATAAGCTCCTTTGCACTCCTCACTGCCTTTAAGCAAGCCCTTAAAATAGACACTCCCTTACTTAAAGAGGTCCTTGTAATCCCCTCCGACTATACTCTTTATACTAATTCTCTTAAAGACTTAATTGCCTTAATATAACACATAGCCTTAATAAGTAATAAAATCTCTAATTACTATATGAAATACTTATAATCATGAGTTTTATATTAATTAACGAATATTTCACAGTTTATTAAACTATTTAATCCCCTTCTTCAAGTTTAAAACCATATAGTTATAAACGAGATATTATATTTTACTATTTAAGATATTATTAACTAGTAGCTTATTCACTCTATTAAAACCCTTTTTAATAAAGAGGAAAGTCTCTTTAATATTAATTAAATAATACACTTTCTTACAGACACTTATAAAATATTATTAAAGCGTTTATAAATCTTAAATATAATAATATAAACTCACAAGATTAAAATTATTCTAAAAATAATCTAATACACCTATTATTACTAGTAATATAATACTCGCATATACACTCGCTTATAATACTATAATATATATAACTCTTATAATTATAATATAAACTCTTATATCTCGAGTTATAATACTATAATCCCGTATTAATATCCTTTAAAGTATTTATATTATAAAGAGCCTCACTTGATAAATGAATTATCTTATCCTTTATAATTTATTTCTCTTTACTTGAAAATAAAGTTAAAGATAATAATAATCCTTAAAGTTAATAAAGTAATTTGTAAAAGAGTAATTATAATTACTAATTACATTTATACTCTTATTATAAATATACTTATAGTCTCTTTTAAATTTATAATACTTATATAATCTCCTGTAACTATAATAATTATAATCCCTTCCATTCTCTTAATTCCTTAATTTTTCAATTCGAGATCTTTAAATACTTTCTCTTTTCTTGAAAATAAAAACTAAACTCTTATTTATAAAATCTCTTATAATCTTATAAGTAAATATAAATAAAGTAATTACTTTATATAAGATTACTCTTTTACTTATAATTAATTTATTAATTAATATTATCTTTATATAAGAGTTATATATCTTTATATAAAAATTATATATCTTTATAAACCTTTTATAAAAGATTATTAAATCTTATTCCCTTTACGAGTCGTTTATACTTATAAATAATTAAATAATATATTCACGAGTTATTTCTTATATTTATAAAGGAATTAAATTATAAATTATTTAATTATAATCTTATAAATTTAAAGATTTAATATTTTTATAAATTTAAATTTATAATATATTCCCTTTTATAATTACGAATATTTATAATACTCTTATAAGTATTATAAATATAAGAGTAATTATAAAAACTCTTATAATCTCTTTATAATACTTTTAATAATCTAATCTTATAATAAGTGACTTTAATCTCTATTACTCTAATTGGAATTTAATTTATTATATTCCGTTTAAATAAATAAAAGTATTATTAGATTAATTAAACTCTTATAACTTTATTTATATAAATCTTATAAATACTCTTATATATAATCAAAACAATATACTCGATTTAGTCTTTTTTATTAATCCCCTTTTAATTTATATTATCTTGATTAATCACTTAAATTTAATCTTTAATCACTATTCCCTTCTTATAATAGTCTATTAAAACTCATATATAAATAAACTAATAAGACACTTTAAATTCAATACTTTAAATATAAATATCTTCAAAAATATACTTTAATTTAATTTAATCTATTATTTTACTTTTATAAATATTTCAAGTATAATCGATTTAAATAATAAAATTTTACAAATTACTTAATTACTTTAAAACACTTACTCGAAAGTAATAAAATAAATAATAAAATATAATATAAATTAATTATAATAGAACTTAAATTATAAAATAGTTATAAACGAGAATTATAAAGACCTTATATTAAAATCAATTTATAAATTACGAAATACAATTTATAAAATTAAAAATAAATATTAAATAATAAAATTAAATTTAATTATAAATCTTATAAATATCTTTTAAATAATAAAATAATATTAATCGATTAATATTTATTAAAGTCCTTTATTTAAGGACTTATTATATTTAAATAATTTACTCGCGAAGTTTATAAAAAAGAAAAGGGAATTATTAATCGCAAAGTTATTTATTAATAAAATAAAAGTAAATAATATATTATTTAATATATTTATAATTATTATTTATTATATAAACTTCCCCTTTATTATAATTAATAATATTTATAAAATTATAATAAAAACTAATAATATAATCCTTAAAATAAATAAAATATTAATAACCATTTTATAAATAATTTAATTATAAATAAATATAAGAATTATATTCTTCTTTTAATAATATTTACTTCACGGTTATTATCTTATTTATTTCTAAATTATAATACTCGCAATTATCTCCAAATCAAATAAAGTAAACTATTCTTTCCCTTAATCTTATAAACTTATAATCTTATTCTTAATATTAAATAAAGGTCTCGAATAGTTTTTAGTTTATAAAATAACTTAATTTATAATCACTTTATAAATAATAAATAATTAATAATTTAATATCCTTTTATTATAATCGTTTATAAATCTTATAATATATTATATATATAATATTAAAAAAACTTTAATATTTAATTATAAGACTTTATTATTTATTATAAATATAAAAAGAACCTTTAATATAATCCTCTTAAATCAACTTGTCTTTAAACTTTATAAATAAGACTAGTTTAATCACTTAGTCTATTAAATATATTCTTTTATTATATAATAAACCGTGAGGATTTAATTAAATAATAAAATAAATTTAAAAATAATAATTTAATATAATTTACTTTAAGACTCCCTTATTTTATTAATCTTCTTTATATTATATATAACTTTATTCTTTTAATTAAATATATTAATATATAAATTTGATTATATAAATAATATTACTTTATTTATTATTTTTAAGAATTTATAAGATAATTATAATAGTTTATAAATAAATACTTAAAAAACCCTTTAATAAAAATAAATTAAAGAGATTACTTTTAATCTTAAAAAGTTAAAACTAATTCACTTTATATAATAATAAATAAATTCACTATTAATTAATAATCTTATTATTATTATTAATATTTATATTATATAAAAAGCTATTAGTCTATTATATTAATTAAATATATTCTTTAATAAGAAATTATTATTTAAATTATATATTTATACTTTAATTATAAAAGTCCTTATAATTAATAATATTCTTTATTTTTTAAATAAAATAATTCGTAAAGTATTATTAATCTTTTTATAATAAGTCATAAAAGTTTATATCCTTAAGAAAGATTATTTTATAATTAAGATTTAATAATTAAATAAAATTAAAATAAAAAATAAATAATATATCTCAAATCGAATAAACTCTTATTTAAGTTTATTAAAAAAAGTAATATTTATAAATATAAGAGTTATTCTCTTAATTTATAAAATTATATAAATTATAACTTTATATAAAGAAATATACTTATTATAACAGTACGCGTTATATACTTGCCGCACTATTAGTTTCAGACTGAGGATCCGACATCTGGCAATGCGACGATGTCTCAAACTAAGAGAGTAGGTCTCAGGCTTATAGCTTAAGAACTTCTCTTCCTTTGACCTTTTCTTCTCTCCTTAACTTTAAGTTTTAGTTAGACTTTGAAATTGAGATCTTTGGCTTATAATCTCTATTCCGTTCTTGTTATTACACTTATAATTATTAAAGATTAAACTTAATCTTATTATAAGTATATTTACTTTAAGGATAGTTTAATTAAACTTATAATACTTATTTATAATTTATAAAATATAAGTCTTATAAATAAAAATAAGTAATATATACTTTATATATCTTTTATTTTCTTTCTTATAAATAAAATAAGTCAATTCACTTCAAGTCCCCTTATAGATTATAAGAGAGACTCACGTGAATACTTGTAAAAGGATTAATATCTTATAAGAGTAAATAAAAGTAAAGGCTATAATAGACTTCTTAGAATTCTTATTATTAATACCTTTTGATAATATCTAAATATTCTTTAATAGATTAAAAAGCGAGTTTATAAATAGAATCATTAATTACAAGATTATAATTTACTAATACGGCTTATAAATTAACTATAAATCAAAGTCCCTTAGCTTATATATAAAGATCTTTAATACAGAAGTAATAGACATTCTCGAGAGTATACGTAACGTGTTCATATTACCAGGAGCCAAACTAGCAACTGACTTATAGGTCTTCTTAAACAATCTAGAAGTAGCTTATCGTCTCTTCTCGCCCTTTACAGGCTTGTTATAACAAGTATTCATAGACTTTCAAGAAGTGACACGGCAGTGGCCACTATACCAGTATCTTCTATACACACTCCCGAGTACCTTACGGGTCCGCTAGATACCAGGACACGTTAATATCCCAGATAACAAAGCAGCCGATCAAGTCGCAAAGGAAGGAGCTACTCTCCCCTCACCCTCACAGGCCATATATACACTCGCCTTCCTCAAGAGGCTCGCAAAAGCTAAGACAAACAACTCTCTTATATAACTATAGTTTACTATAGTCCCGTAAAGTTATCACGATCTCGGTATATAATATATATATAATATAATAGAGCTTGGACTTAAAAGAGGAGCACTTGAACGGATACTAGCCTCACGGATATATTACGGAGACTTTACAGTATACCACGACCACTTCTACTATTACGACATCACACTTAGTTATAATTGCGGACAGTTAAAATCCCCATTATACTTCTTCTTTTACAAGAAAAGTAATACAAACCAACTTGGCCCGAAGATACCCATAACAGATAAGATTATATACTTATTAGGGATAATAAAGGGTACTACCGCTTTAGCAAACTGGATTACGAGCTCACGGTTCTTTATAGACACTTGCAAACTACACGCTAGATTAAAGGAATCCTCTTAGTCCAGCATATCGCATATACCTATAATCTTCACCTTTTCTTTCCTCACTTTCCTTACCTCTTTTACACTTATAATAGGCGGCAGGAGCTGGCAGACCGGGAATAGCGGGTCACAAGTAAGGGGACTGACTATAACGGGGATAGCAAAACATACCCGTAACAGGGAATGACCGCAGATAATTATAGAACTGTAGAAATACAGTTACGTGTAAAACAAATTGTAATAGTTAAAAGTAGCTAGAACTGACTATGTGGCCCTTACGGCCCATAGCGTCCTATAGTCCTATGGGCTCCCCTAGGGCAGGGGCCACGTGCCGCTGTCCGCCGGACGTTAAATATACACACACACACACACACACACACACACACACACATAATGACTAACCATGGAGAAGCGGAGGGAGGCAAACAGGAATGTGAGTAAGGTGGCAGAGAAAAGAACGGACGTTAGTTGAGTTAGAAGCAAGGCTCGAAAAATAGCTAGCTAAGCCTTATTATTCAGGGTCGTCGCGCCGGTGGCGACGAGGCTTTATGGATCTTGGAACTGACGAGTCCTTACGAGCCCGCGGTGGTAGGTCTGTGCGTTCGGGCCACACCTCAGGGCCTCCCACACCTCAATTTAATTAATTACACTTCACCATGACGAGCACCCCTCCCCTTGATTTTGACCACGTAAAAGGGGAAGAAATCCTTACAAAACACAAGGAAGCGATACGCTAATTGCACTGGTTTGCAAAGGTGCCGATTTCTAGGCTCGAGACGCGTTACAAGCTTGGCAATTCAACAATTCGTCATATCCTCAACTACAATATCCCAGAACGCGCGTGCCTTAAGCGAGTAGGACTTACGCAAAAGCTTACTGACGCGAAGATGGACGAAATTATTAAGTATTATATTGAGAATTGGGAGTAGCGAATTATGAAGTACGAGGATCTTATTAGAGAGCTTGACCTTCCTTATTCTGCAAAGACAATAAAGACTAGACCACACCAAAGAGGCTATTTTCGTTATATAGCTTGTCAAAAACCCTACCTCACAACGGTACAAGTTATTGGACGACTCCTTTATGCGATTGCATATATATTTTAACATGAGGAGTGGTTGAAGGTCTTATAGTCGGACGAGGTTACGTTCTTAATTGGAGGCAAGACGGCAAAAGAGAAAGTGACACGCAAGAGAGGGGAAAGGACCTGCCCTACTTGTATTCAATACCAGCTTCACCGTGGCCATACGACGCCTGTACACGCGTGGGGGGCAATTGGACATGGCTATAAGAGCCCTCTACTCTTTCTTCACGGGACTGGCAAGTCAGGAGCGTTTAAGCAAAAGGACTACCTAGCCCAGATCCTCCAACCTTATATCCAGCCTATTCTTGAGGCCTTTGCCGCTATAACTCACCGCCTTCGCCCTCTCGTGGAGCCTTTATTTATGGGGGACGGCAACTCAGCTCACGGCTATAAGTCGACGACTAACTGTTGTGCAAGATAGCGTACCGCGCATGGTATCGTTCTAATACCTCACCCTTTTACAAGTCCAGATATGAACCCAATTGAGAAGTGTTGGAGGAGAATTAAGCAGGCATTGCATAGACGAAAACACTAACCGACGAATGAAGCTGAGATGCAGGCTGCGGTGATAGAAGAATGGGAGGCAATACCACAAGAATGGATAAATGAGCTGATTCTTAAGCAAGAGTATTGGATTTATGTACTTATGGAGCGTTATGGGTGGTCTACTCCTAATCAAATGCTACTGAAATACAAATTCGCGATGTAACTAGCGGCGAGCACGAGTTCTGGGAGTGCTAGTGCAGTGGGAATACTACAGGCTATATTACAGGCTATGTTACAAGGAGCCTGTAGGTTATTGCCCTAAATGCTAAAAGGGGGTTTCGTTTGCTAGTTATTATGCTTATAGGGCGTTTTGTTCCTGGATCCTCGTTCCTGGGTATTGTACTTGTTGCTTGTTGCTTGCAGGGCGTTTTATTCCTGGGTCCTCGTTCCTGGATATTGCACTTATTGCTTGGTGGGCGTTTTGTGTCCTGGCTCCTCGTTCCTGGATATTGTGCTTATTGCTTGCTAGGCGTTTTACTCCTCCTCGTTCCTGGCGTTTTGTTCCTGGGTATTGCGGGTTCGTGGGCGTTGCTGGCTCCTGGCGTTGCTGGCTCCTAGATATTGCGGGTTCGTGGGCGTTCCTGGCTCCTGGCGTTTCTGGCTCCTAGGTATTGCGGGTTCGTGGGCATTGTTGGCTCCTGGCATTGCTGGCTTCTGGGAGCTTTGGGAGCCTTAGGTATTCTCGGCAATCGTCGCTTATTTGCGAGTTGTGGCTAGGTGTTTTAAGGGGTGTTTCATTGGAGGGTCTGTGCGGGTGATTGAGGATATACTTTTAAGCGAGCGTGATGGGAACGCGAGACCAAGCAGTAATGGCCGTGCTTCTTATACGTAACGAACCGGGGACGGGAAGGGTCGCGAGATGGCACACAAGAAAGTGCGGGTTTCAGCAAAAATGTGAAGAAATCGGGACCCTTAATAATAGGGGATAAGGGTCAAGTGCTAGTATAGTTATAGCTTTTGCTTTGTTATTTCATTGTTATAGCTATAGCTATAGCTATCCCTTATTTAAAGAAGAGTTGACGCAAAATTGGACCCCCACCTTCCTTCTTAAGGATACTTGACGCTTTGGGATAGCTGACGCAGGGATGTTACAGGGATTAGGGGTCATCTCTCCTATGGAGTTCATTATAGGCGCTGTGCGCACAGACCTACCACTGCGGGCTCGTTAGAGATCCCATAGAGCAGCGAAGTTCATTATTTAGGTTGATTTAAATTATAATAATCGTGCACCTTGGTCGGTCGCACTAGGACACCAGAGGTCCGTTCTTAGTGCGACCGACCAAGGTGCACGATTACATGCTTCATAGCATAAGAGTTAGATTTCAATATTATGATGCAAGCAACCCAAGGTCCCGACTCCCAAGTGCTGACTGTGTCGGTGTAGCAGATGATTGGACAACGTCCGATAGAAATTGGGCTTAATCTTAACTGTGGCACAATGCCCTCAAAGCTTACAGGACCGCGCTTAACTTAATAGGAAGCTCAGGAGGCGCAGCGGAAGGAATTTGAGAAATTCTGGCACCTGCGATAAGCAGCCATCTAGTTGTGGAGGCGCTGCATAAGGCTGAGGACACCTCCATCCAATGAAATCATCTAGATTTAGCCTTTTCATGGATGGGATAGCCTTCCTGTAATCGTGTGGCGCTTTTGGCGTTGGCGTGTGGGAGCTGGATATGCACCTACACGGGTGTAAGGGTAGCTGACACACCTTTCAGCAAAGTAACCCACGATAAAGGGAACCATAACTCAGCCTTACCGCCCGTCAAATTTTTCTTTTCAATCAAACATCTTGTCGCAGCTTATCCTCACGATGGTTGAGCAACTTCAGTCTTCTACGTTCAAGCCCTGGGCCCAATGGATGCAATCAGCAGCCACATTGCTCACAGAATCCTTCCAAGCAAAGCAAAACCCCGCCAGAGGGTACCTGGGGGGAGAGATTTGCTACGTTAGCCCTCCTTTGAGAAATTTAAACCTCACCGAACGATTTCTAGAGTTGCCAAGCAATACACGGGAGAGAGCAAACCAGGTTATCGAGTCCGAAGAAGTGCTGAAGAGATATGCAGCTCGCGCCGTTGAGCATACGTGGACGATCCGACCATCGAGAGTACAATTTCTCATTTCGAATACGGAGAGAGACCTAGAAAAGTCAACATTGGATTGGTTTGAGGATGATTGGTTCGAGGAGAAAGAACAGTACTGCAGGGAAACATTAGACGACATGCCCGACTCGGCTACTCCTGGGAACCAAATCAGGCTGCTGTCAGTCGTTGCAGAACTGGTACGAAACTGCACAACTCATAGAAATGCTGTCATCTTCTTCGAGGACGGTGGGATGGTGGGTTTGGCTCCTGTGGGTACAAGAGTTGGGGATGTCGTTTGCAGGCTCGCAGGGTTGGATGTTATTGGTATTCTGAGGGAACACGGAGACGATCTTTGGATGATCTCTAGGGCGATGGAGCTCACACCTTTGGCCGAAATCAACCGATCCTGCTCGGAGGCGGTGTTTGATGTGGATGTTGAGCACATGAAAGTGCTGACTAGAATCTAATCGGAAGGGGTTTAGGAGTGTCGACAGTGAGTGCGAAAGTGCCTGAAGGCAAGGCCGACTGGGATATAACATAGGCTGTTTAGGCGCAAAGGATAGGGGAGGCAGGCTGTTTGATTGCATCGGAAATATTGATTATGTTGGTTGTGGGTCTTTGAAAGAGGCGAGTCAATTTGGTGAGGCGCAATACGGAGTTTCAACTACTTAGTCGTATTTCTATGACATTAGGGACAGCACCTGCCCTTAAAGCAGACAGAAAAGTCTCATACATCTAGTCTGTGCATTTCCATTGCTGCTCGCGTCGGTGCCGCACATAACAACTTTTAAAAATAGCATTGTCACTAACATTAAATCACTAGATGATGATAGTCATCAGCATCATCACGACTTTTGGAGATCTACTGCTTTTGATCTAGTGGAAAATCGAGCATGTTCAAGTCAAGCTATATAAAGTTGTCAATTCCCTTAGGATAAAGGTTTTATTTGATCGCTAAGTGAAGAACAGCGGAAGTCGTCGGATTAGGAGCAGAATAAAAAGTTGTCTAACCCAATAGATTTTTCACGAACTTCAACCGGAACACTCTCATAATAGAGACATCACTCTTTGCCTTCTTCCGGCCCTGTACACTCATCGTCAGCACCAATTATTCCCTTCAATTATTCGTGCACATATCTCATAAGACTCACTGCGTGCGACTCTGTATTCTGCAGCGCGCTACTGATCTACGACTGCTTCTTCTTGATCGACCGCCTCTCCATTGCAACGGTTCCCACAATCGTTAGTATACCCAAAGCGAGTGGCATGTACAATGTCTGTACTACCGCTTTATTGTACCCCGAAAGAACATTCTTGAGCTTCTCACTCCCAATATATGTTCGGATATCAGACAAGCCAGCGGCCTCCAACGCCGTCACATTGGTAGACGGAGAGTACTGCCGTATTTCGTCGACGAGGCGAGCATTGAATAAAGTAGAAGATGCAGACACAAACAGAGCAGAGCCCAAACCAGCTCCGAACATTATGACAGCAGTGCCGATCGAGATGTCTTCTATTGACAAAGTCGTTGCCACGCCAAGCTGTGGACCCTGAATGCCTAAACCAATGGCTAAACCCAGGAATCCCAGTAACGCAGTAGCTTTGCCGACGCTTTGGTCAAGATTAATGGTCGTAAGGAGTCCGGATGCCACTGGAGCTAGAACGCTGGTTGCATACAGGAAGGCTCAGGGGTTGTTAGCATGATACAGGAACTCAATACGGAGACTTACGATAATAATAACCAATCCTTGCTGTTCCTGTCGCTGCTAACATGATACCGATGAGTAGTCCCCCAATCATGGGAACTCCCAAGAGACCCGACTTGGTTGGGGTGAAATCTCTCACTCCTTGAAAGTAAATAGAGAGGTAATATTCCGTCACCGCAAGGATTCCATCATAGCATATATTACACCAAAGACCAGCGAGAACACTGCGCTGCTTCAAGACCCTGAAAGGCAAAGTTGCATCTTCTCCTTGGCGGTATTGAACATAGCCGAAGGAAGAGAAGAGCACGCCAAAAAGGATAAACATCAAAATGATCCTCCAATCACCCCATCCATACGTCGAGCCTCCCCACTGGAGCGCCATCAAGAAACAGGTAAAGGCTGGAACGATCAATAAAGTGCCTAACGGGTTGGTACGCTTTATTTTCTCCCAAACCGTAATATTTGTAATTGGCACAGGGTCGTGAAAGGCGTAAGCGGTGAAAGCAAAGCAGAAGACACCTAAGGGAAGGTTAATCCCGAAGCATGCTCGCCAGCTGAAAGAATCGATTAGTACACCACCAATAACTGGTGCAACGACTAATCCAAGTGTCTGAATCCCACCTACTACACCTCCCCAGAAAGCTTGTTTTGATAGTGGGAATAGATGGCGAAGCATTTTGATCATACCGGTACCCATTGCGCTCGAGCCCAGGCCGGTTATAGCGCGACCAACTATGAACATCTTCGAACTGTTTGCCAGAGTAGATAGAAGGGAGCCGAATTCGAAGACAGCGATCCCGAAGAGAAAAACGGCTTTGACAGAGAAGATAGTATAAACCTTGCCGAAGCTGCATAATTAGCTTGAGCTTAATAGCTAGGGTTTACCTACAAGAAGACAAAGGCGCTCAGAGTTAAGCCACTACGGGCTGTCAATATAATATTTCTCACGTTGGGGCTGGACTTACTATGCTGCACTGTACCATCCAATGTCAGAAACAGTCTTGAATTGATCTGTAAGACTGGGTACAGCAACAGCAACGATGGTGAGGTCCTGAGATGATTAGTTGGTTCTTACCATGTTTGAAGAACTCACCAAGCCCTTCAGAAACATTGCAATACAAAGGGAGATAACAGTAAGCCATAGCTTGTACCCAGTGGGGTAGTTGATTTCTTCAGTAGTGCCAGTCTCTTCGACTTCTAAGTGCTCTTCGGGATGACCAATAGTAGGCACTGGTTGGATGGCCTCTTCAGTGGATGTTTCGATTTCCATAGTGATTTTGCGTGTGGAGAGACGTTCTTGATGTTCTCGTCAGATTTCGAAGTATAAATGTTGGAATGCAGAATGACGTTGTCATGCGCCGCGTCAGCGCAGGTTTGTATTACCCCGATCCGCCAAAATGCTCGCTCAATCAGCGGAATCAGCCTAGGAAATACCATAGCTCGTTGCTAGCGGGTGCTAAGATATATATTTAAGTTGCCTATAAAGTTCAGCGATCTCGTTTTCATTAACAATGTCAACAGAACCGGCTCATCAGCTCCACCAAAGATACGGGCAATGAAGAGAAAGAGCCACGGACTGACCTGAGGGCGATGTTCATTGCTGCACAGAAGACGCTCGGTTTCCCCTGGTACTGCGGCATAACTAACGATAGAAAGGCTTAGATATTGGCATCCAGCTTGTCAAGCTGGAGTAGTCTAGAATCAACGTCTGAAAGCCGCTTCAATGAATATTGAAGCCTTTGAAGACTTGCGGCTAGATCGGTAGACGAATATTTGCACCTGGAAAGACAGTCATCAGCGGCATGTCGAAGACTGTCACTTCGAAAGGCTCTCTCACCAGCAAGGCCTAGCTCTATCTGCGACAATTCCCCACCACGTGTTCGCTGCTTCTTCAACCTGCACCAGGAAATCGATATCCACATCGTGGCCGGCTGTATGTACTGCCTGTAATGGTCACAAATGCATCTTGCAGCCAGCCATGTGTGGAATAATAGGGGTTATCTTAGATGATTTTGTCCTGTTCCCTTTTCGAAGCAAAATGTATAATTTGAAGAATAGAAGGTATGTAGACCGTCAGCCATCAATTTGTTAGCTCGTCCTAGGCTGGAAATAATTTTGGAGAGAACAGCAATCTCGAGGCTTCAAAACATGAAAACAGGCAATTGGGGGCGTGGGGAACAAGGGGCGCGGGGCCCCGCCACACTACGGGGTCGCTGAAGCAGGCTGGTTTTTGATTGGACTGATCGGTATGTGATTGATTGATCAGCTGATTGAACTGATCGCTAATCGATCAGTGATTTTTAATCGATTGGCCTAGCTGATCGGGGCTTAGTAGGGGGCGGGTGTTGTCCAGGCAGCGCTCCAGGCCCTGTAATGCCCTGTAAATCTTGAGAGACCACTAAAAACCCCTGTAACTACAGGGCAGGAGCCTATCATAACCCTCGGTAATCTCATAGCGCCTCTCAGCGGCAGTTCAGGGCGTAGTGGCTAGAATTACAGGGGGCTGTAGTGGGCATAATCGCTAAATTCTCAACCTCTTGGGTGCTGAGGGCGCAAAGGCCCTGTAATCCCGTCACTTTATGCCGTGATCTACGCAGAGAAATTTTACTTGGAATTCAATGAATTTGAGTTTCGATCAAGTAATATATTTCTATTCAACTGCTGAGACTTGATTTATAAAGCCTATCATTGTTGATTCTTGTCTGGAATGGGTGACTGTTTTGGCCCTTTACCGCTTAAAAACCAGCCGTAATATAGGCCGTGCTGGAGAGAATCCGCGGCAGGCGAAATGCTCTCATGACAGGAAACGTAGACGCTTTTTGGAGGTTGGTTTCGTCAGCGCTCCTCTGGCCCCAAACTGGTGTTCCTTCCAAGCTACCTCTCGCCAGAACAGTCTTAACCTTCCCCTTTATGTTTCCCGCCCGCGCTGTGTAGTCACGGCTGTAGCAAACTCTGAGACCCGGATTCCTTTCGGGTTCCGATCTCTCGGTTTTGTTGCATCTTCGGTCAACATGGACGGACATCAATTTCGGCCATAGGAGGTGCAAAATACGAGCTGGATGACTGCTTGGTATCGGGCTCAAGTGGAACGCTAATTGGAAGCCCTAAATAAGCTTGAAATGACTCTTCCAATCAGTCGAGTCGCTTTTTGGATCATCAGCTATTACACTATCTCGGACCTTTACGGTTGTTGCCATAATTTCATCTGATGGTTTCCACTTCGATCACTGGACCGTTGGGCTGCGGGTGATATGACTTGCCGAGGGATGACAACTGGTCAAGTCCGGCTGTGCAGCGGGAGCCCGCGCCTCAGCCCCAAGCCATATAGATCCTCCACGAGCATTTATACCGCTTAGTGGACAAGTTCTTAAAGTAATCTCCGAATACACACTTGTGGCCTCGGCCATTGTGCTACATTCTTCAACTTTGAACCTGGAGGCATTGTGCAATTACCCAATCCACTTCTTGCGCATAGGAATAAAAACCAGCTGATGAGAGGGCATTGTTGTATTCCATTTCCGATAACTTGCTTCCCTCTTCAGATTCCAATTTTAGCCGAAATCCTGCTGAATGAATCGCGCAACTCTCAGCATCAGAACCCCTTTTTTGACTCCTTTCTTCTCCTCTTCCAAGAGTATAAATATCTCACCTCCACCTCTCCAAAAATAATCCAAAATCAAGGTCCGTCACAGACATTCTCAACATCGTTCAAAATGCTCTCACACATTCGTTCAAAAATATCACTTCTTTTCCTCTCCTTGGCACTTGCGGTCTATGCTCAAGATGGCAATTGTGATTATGGACCCGATACTTGTATTAATGGTAAATTTCTTTCCCCTTCTTTTGCAGAACCGTACAGGCTAACTCGATGTCCATTCAAGGCTACGTTTGGCGGGAAGCTTACGCAGGCGATGTAGTCTGCGTTCTCCCAGCTACTAGATCTCAAGCAGCAGCAGATAACGCCGTCGCCTCAAGCCGCTGGGTCAACGGCGCTTATGGCCCAAAGACATGTATCAACGGTTACGTGTGGCGACAGGCCGACCCCACGGATTACGTCTGTGTACTCCCAGCTGTTCGCACGCAAACTTGGGATGACAATGCGGAGGCACCTTATCGGGTTGTGTGCGATTGCGGCAATGAGTGGGAGACTATCACGGAGCAGTGGTTTGGCACGGCGCCATTCTGTAATGGCCAATGTCCGGAGGGTTGGTCTGAGATTCGCTCTGCGTCCACTGCCAATAGTTGTGACCCTTCGCAACAAGGCATTTGCATCAATTGTGCTGGAACTTCGTCAAATAGCTGCGTGATTGGGTCGAAAGTCCTCTGCAAGTCGGATGTGGCTTCCATATCGGAGGGATAAGGGGTTTGTTACAGCACTTTTTGTACTCAATAAAAAAGATGATGAGTTTCAATGCACACCTAGAAAAGATTCTATTCAATTGCTCCGAAATGAAATGTCGTTTAGCGCACGCAATTTACCATCTCAGTCAAACTTGGTAAAGTTAACCCGACCTTTCTAGCATGAGATGCTATGCTGTGGCCCCAAAATTAATAATGTCCTCAATCCCCGTTAAAACTTCAAGTGACCTCACTAAATCGAAAGCTCAGGTTATTCCGAGGTGAAGGATTTGAGAAGATGACTTCTCTCCGGACTGAGAAATCCATGAAACACTTCCTCTAAAGTCTCGGACGACAATTGGGCCTACCAAAGTCCACTTCTGTCTTTGGACCTGAGTAGTCGCTGCCCTAACCTGAGCTGAGCCCTTAGAAATCCCGAGCACGCTGATGAATCAGCTGGATTATGCTTACGGGATCCTCTTCTGCCCCCCTAGAAAATCGGTTACAGTTTCCATGTAATTTAAATATAAATACTGCTAATGCCTATTCGGACTGCTTTGGCTTGAAGTATAAATAAGGGATATGCGCGATCTTATAGTATATTAAGGTATCCTACTTTAGACGCAATCACTTCGAGGTGCAGTCTTTCAAACAGATATAGTCGTAATTGCAGTACTCCGAATCTAAGAATAGTTGCGATATAAGCAGAACTTATCCACCAGGTGGTTCGCTGCACTGCATCTTGCGCAAATTTCCAGGGTTTGCTCGTCTGGGAGATCGACGCGGCGTCGCATACGCGCTAGAGTGAGTGAGGGGCCGGATTTGGGTCCCAAGGCACCAGAGTTGGGAATGGGGCAAAATTCGGCTCCCTGATGGTAACGAGTAACGAGTAAGCAAGTAGCACGGTGCACCAGGTGCTGGTAGTGCGGCCTTAGTCCCCGATCCCCGATCATCAATACAATCCAATACTTCTGGCGCATCCATTACGATGGCACTTGAGGAAAGGTGGCGTTGGGGATGGACCAAAATCTCATCTACAGTCATGGGGCTTGACGCACGGCAGAGTTTGAAAGGGAACAAATTCGACTCTCGACGCCAGCGCAGCCATTGCGGTGACGCCTGACAAACGGCAGCGTTGAAAATTTGGACTCATTAAAATGGCAGTAATCTAAAATTGATACAAAATTCAAAAATGATCAGAGCCTAATTAAAATAATTAAGGCTCCCTTCACTTGACTTTGGTATGTGCTATCTGACTAGCGTCAGTTTGAGCCGAAGGTCCTCAAGGCCTTACGGTGTTCGTAACAGAAGGAGCCCACCAGCTCACCGTCGCTTCGCTCTGGCTCGTTGCTCCTTTCTTGCGAATGTAAAATTATGATCTAGGACAGTAAATCGAGCTTAGCAAATGATAAATAGCAGGGTTACAGCGGGGATATTTTGATGAGGTATCACCCGAGTGTGGCGCTCGCTAAAGTAGCGAATAAGCGGCGAGACCTGTACCCACTTTTGAGGGAGGTAGATATGTTAAAATAAGCAATTTCCTTCGCCTTCGGGCATTTGGTCAATTTGGTTAGTAAATTCCCGTCCAAATTTTGATCTTAACTAACACTCTGAATAGAAACGATACAGAGAAGATTAGCATGGCCCCTGCACTAAGGATGTAAGTCGTCCTGCCCGAACACTATAACTTCAAGAAATTAATTCGTTATAGGACACGCTCAATCAAAGAGAAGCTACCAATTTTTTTTTGTTCTCTCACGCCCTCCCTTTGCCTTTTTTTTGGGCGGGACTGGGGGGTGAAGCGAAGCTGAAACTTAAGCGAAAAAGAACCAGGCCAGACAGTCCACCAGGTCACAAGCTTCAAGCTCTTTACCATCGCTGCAGCTCACTATTCCTGACATATTAGAATAAGGAGAGAAGGCCGAAGGCCAGCTGGCTAAATACAGTAAGGCGAAACATGCACGTGACTATATCACGTGAGTGGAATATCACGTAACATTAATTAAAAAGTTAGCTGAACTGTGGCATACTAGCCTGTTTATAGTATTAGTTACGTGCCGTAACATTACGTCATTTGCTTTAGAGGGCTGGTGCTACGTTATAGTCACGTGGTGCCTGGTACGTGACCTCTCCACCTGTATCCGTCGAGCTGCCGCTAGGTGCGCCCTTGGTCCGTGCACAAGCTAAGCGAGCCAACGAGATCGCGTGTTTCATTACTCCAGGCATGTCTCCCTAAAATTTAGCGATTCATGCCCTGAATTTTAGTGATGTGAACACCAATAGTAAGAAGGGCGCACCTGGCGGCAGCTCGACGGATATTTGCCGAGGTTCCCTTCTTTTGCAACCCCATCTTCATCATCTTCATCAAATAGTATGTTTTCACCCACTTGCAGCCCTCGGCCTGTACCAGTTGGCCAAAAAAGATCTCCTAGTGTTAGTACCACCTTTTCATCAATCCATCTGGGCGGGGTGTGATCGTGAGGTCTTTACCATTTCATTAAGATTTGTCCGAGTAGTCCCAGTCAAATATCTCAATAACCGAGAAGGGACCCATAGGAGAAGAAGATTTGATTACCGAAGACAGCCCTAACAAGGAGGATACCGAATGGCATGAACATGCCCAATCCCAGTCGTTTGCAGCAATCACATACGTCGACCAGGATATTACTAGATTTCAGCACAGATTGAACGTTGCATTGATGGAGCTAGTCGACTACCCGACCCGAATGCCTTATCCGAAATTCAAGAAACTTGCACGAAAGGCAAGGGCTATGGGAACGGCAGTTTTCACCATTTTAAATGTCAACACAGCTTCAACACTCGCAACTCTCATCCTCAAGGGAATCACCAAGTATGTCCAGAAAGTCCTCGGCAAGACTCAACCAAGATTTGATGATCTTCTGGAGATCCCAAAACCGAAGCCAGACCAGACAAATTGTTGGCTTGTCTATTTCGATGGTACAGTTAGATGGGAGATATTAGAGGAACCCGAAAATCATCGCAAAACAGATCGAATAATTCGTCGTGGAAAATATGTTGGCTCTTCTATTAATTATCGTGGTGGAGGAGTGCGTCTTGACAGACATGCATGGGCTGCTATCTCAAAAAGAAGCATTGAAGTTAGGCAGCGCCATCATGAAGAACTTTGTAAAGAAGGAACCGAGGCTAACCTCCGGATATTGGCAGTGTTTGAACGCGACCCTCAGATCAAGTTGTATGTTCCTATTGCTGAAACTCTATTCATGATCTTGATTTGGACTTTCGTTGGGCGAGAAAATATGGGCAAACATAATCCACAAGCCTGTTACGATGTCTATGATAGAGCTCGAAGTAGGGCAGGGATACCAGACATTGATGGCGATGGTCTTAACGGTGCATTATCCATTCATCAGGGAGTAATCGGAGTTTCTAGCGGGCGACAAACTTATTACTGCATCATATGCAAGCGGGAGCTACAGCCAAACACAAGTCATCGGGGCCATAGTCGGCTGTTTGAAATAGGAAATCCGCTTGGACCGCGGCGATGTCAAAGATGCGACCGGTTTTTTAAAGACTACGGCAAAGAACGAACCTCAAGTACAGATGGATGCTGTCACAACAGAATCGAGTCGCGAGAAAAACATAAATTATGGGTTGCTGCAGGATATGCTGACGTCTGCGGAAATCCTGTTTGTGCAACACCTCGTGTCCCAGGGGCTAGTTTTTCTGGCTGGGTGGAGGATTCGAGGTGTCAAAATTGTGCTTCATTCTTGAACTATCAAAAGAAGAAAAATGTTCCTAACGCTGAAAGAAAAGAACGACAACCACAGAAGCGGGAGCTGGTAGCTAGGCGGCATGTGTGGACACCGGGGGAAGATGAGACTCTAAAGGCATTAGACAAGGCTGGCATGAAGTTTATGGAGATTGTTTTAGAACACTTTCCACAAATGACTGCCCAAGCACTTAGAGAACGAATTGCACTTCTCAAGACGAATGAACGCAAAGCGCGAAAATCAGGTTTAAATACAGAGAAGGGGATTAGCAAAGCCCCTGACTGGACAGAGGACGAAATTCAAGTTTTGAGAAATGGGATAATTGGAAGAAAACCCGCGAAAACCTTAATTCCCCTCTTGCCTCAACGAACCATTACATCGATCAGGACGAAGATGTCATCTTTACGAAAGGTCGAAGCGAGGTCGGCTGTCGGCTTGTAGCTGAAACCAAGCTTACCCCAATGTCCCGGTGGACTTCTTTTTATGAGGGCTGGCTGTCTAATAGAGGCCGGCGATCGCTCTTTGAATAAAGTCGCTTCTGCAATGCGATTATCAAAAGCTTTCGCCCATATATGCTTACACTATAATGAGACAACACCGTATGATTGAAAGGCAGAGGTATACCCAACCTTCACTGACGCGGCAGCTTTTGCGATTGGGGGAAGCAGGGCGGGGCCTTAGCAATCTGTCAAAACCATGTGGCATGACCTCAAATGGCGAAATTACCCTAGTGGGCATATGCCCGAAAGCCATTACTCTGCTCATGGTCCGTCGTAGCTTGCTGGCATACTGCACCGACGCCCTAGCTATTCTACTATTTTTATCTCCTACTAACGCAGCTCATTTTTGGGAATCAGGCGACTGCGTTGCGGTTCTTCTCGGGAGTCCAAGTCCCCTCGTCGTACGCCCCCAGGAAGGAAGCTGGGAAGTGATTGGCGAATGTCGGCCCATTGCCGCCACCATGGAAAGTTGTAGGAGGCTGGGGTGATGGAAACCGATACCTGTTTAGATTTTTAAACACCGAAACTAACGAATCCACAGCAGAAGACCCGAGGCTAGTATCTTTCGGGTGTGACTGGGAACGCATCGACCACAAGCCAGACGCAAGTGGTCCAGAGCTCTATGACTACTTCAAATATAAAGAGACGGGAGAAATCATGAACTCGGATCCCCGTATGCTACCAGAAACTCTAGAAGCTCATGGGATTAAATTGACGACGCTTTGCTTGATCTGAATATTCTGAATATATATATTTCAATCTATACGACCATAATGTGCGATCATTATTTCAGCGTGCATTTTATTTTTATAAGCACATTCGATGCTTTCTGGCAATGGCTCGTTAGAAGTGACATCTCAGGTGGCTTTACTGTTGGAGGACGCTAAAGGAAGCTGGACTTTACATCCCACGCAAGTGCGGGTAAGCTGAGATTGATCGGAAAGGACAAAAGGAATCATTTAAATGTTATATTGGTACGATTACTATCTTCTCCATCCAAACATGACGTACAAAGGCTTTGAAATTTCAAATCAATTTATTAGAAATATAGCTTGCTCCGTTCATGAGTTGTTGAGAATGCGCGACGCTTCCTCGCTTTGACAGGGATGGGTTCTGTATCTCACCTCATACATATTTGGCTAGAACATCTCAAGTTCCAGGGCCTTAACCAGCACAAAAAGTTTAATTTGAAAACTCTAAGCAGTAACAGAGAATTTCAACTGAGAAGAAAAAAACTTGAAGTGTAGAGAAAGAAAGAAAGCCACATCATGTTCGAGGCTGTAAATGGTCTTTTTCGATACGGCGACAACGGAATTTAAGTGTGGCAGACAATACCCTTTCCAAGAATTGACGTTATAAGGTAAGATAGGGTGTTAGGGAAGATTATGGCTTCTAAGAATGATATGTACAAATGCAGATTTCCGAAAGGGCTGAATTTGACCCGCTAATTCTGAACCCCCTGAATCAACACCTTGATGACATTCTCATGCTTCTGTCGAACTAACTCAAGTGCCTCCTTAGTATCTTCGAACTTAAATATATTGGTGATCAAAGGTTTAACGTCAATTTTCCCACTGGCAACTAGTTCCACGGCTGCAGGATAGCAACTAGTGGTGTAGCGCATAGATCTACGAATTGTGAAATCCCGAATACAAGCTATAGTGATAGGAAAGTCCACGATCTGGAAAATGAGTCAGTAAAGATCTGCCACGTGGAACCGTATGAAGGGAAAAAAGTGTAATTACCTCTTTGCCTATTCCTGCTTGAACATAGGTCCCGCCCTTTTTAGTCACAAAGTTTCCAGTTGCTTCAATCACAACATCCGGTCCTTCCCCTAGATTGAATTTCTCCTTAATCATCTTCGCTAACTGTTCACACCAAAGCATCTCGGTTTCGACACTCGTCAGCTTCTTAGGAGGCAGAAACGTATCATCAGCGGCCCAATAACTTCGTGCAAAATCAAGTCTGCCCTGGCTGATGTCTACTCCAATGACTTTCTTTGCACCATAAACTTTCGAGACCTTTCGGCATAGAACGCCAATAGGGCCGCAGTAAAAAACAACAACAGTCTGGTTGGCTCGCACATTGCCAACTTTGGTCATTTGTACAGCGCAAGCTACCGGTTCCACCATAGCGCCTTCTTCCATATCCATGTGGTCAGGAAGAGGGACACAGTAATCAGCGGCCACAATGTAATATTTTGCCAGAGTACCATCCCATGGTGGCGTAGCAGCAAAAACGGTGTCGGGACACAAGTTGTAGATCCAGAGCGGTAGTAGTTATAGCTATATAGAAAATGATTAGTTGGATATCTCAATTGATAGTAAAGCACTTACTGCCGACATGGGACTCCCAGCTCGATGGCGACACGATCTCCAACCTTGAGATTCTCGACAGCAGAATCAATCTCCACAACAGTTCCCGAGCTTTCATGACCGAGAATTATCGGCGTCGTGAGAATAAAGTCTGTCTGGCCACAAGGTTAGTCAAAATGCACGACCAAAAGCCCCACTGCAAAAATAATAGCATAGATCACTATAGCAGATATATATAAGATATTCACTCTTTCTGCAGGCCGGGTAAAAATGGACTACCATAGATCACTACTTACCTCCAATTCTGCCTGTATCATAATAACGGAGATCAGAGCCATATATGCCTGTTTGGGCAACATGAACTCGCACATCCCAAGGATCTCTCAATTTGGGAATCGGCCTTTCTTCAAACCCAGCCCGGCCAATGGCACTCAAGACGAATGCCAGATTTTGTTTCTTAAAAAAAAATACAAAAATCAGCAGTTGTCCTCTGTCTTCGGAGAATTCAAAATCGTTGGGAACTTACAGTGATAGTCGTCATTTTGATCATGTTGAAATGACTATGAATTCCATAGGAGAGATGACCCCTAATCCCTGTAACATCCCTGCATCAGCTATCCCAAAGCGTCAAGTATCCTTAAGAAGGAAGGTGGGGGTCCAATTTTGCGTCAACTTTTCTTTAGATAGGGGATAGCTATAGCTATAGCAATGAAATAATAAAGTAAAAGCTATAACTATACTAGCACTTGCCCCCTATCCCCTATTGTTAAAGGGCCCGATTTCTTCACATTTTTGCTAAAACCCGCACTTTCTTGTATACTATCTCGCGACCCTTCCCGTCCCCGGTTCGCTACGTATAAGAAGCACGGCCATTACTACTTGGTCTCGCGTTCCTATCACGCTCGCTTAAAAGTATATCCTCAATCACCCGTACAGACCCTCCTATAAAACACCCCTTAAAACACCCAGCCACAACTCGAAAATAAGCCACAATTGCCAAGAATACCTAAGGCTCCCAAAGCGCCCAGGGGCTAGTAATGCCAGGAGCCCGCAACGCCTAGGAACCCGCAATGCCTAGGAGCCAGCAACGCCAGGAGCCAGCAATTTCCACGAACCCGCAATGTCTAAGAGCCAACAATGTCTAGGAGCCAGCAATTCCCACGAAGCCGCAATGTCTAAGAGCTAGCAATGTCTAGGAGCCAGCAATGTCTAGGAGCCAGCAACGCTCACGAACCCGCAATATCTAAGAGCCAGCGACGCCCACGAACCCGCAATGCCTAGAAGCCAGTAATATCTAGGAGCCAGCAATGCTCATGAACCCGCAATGGCCAGGAGCCAGCAACGCCCACGAACCCGCAATATCTAGGAGCCAGCAATGTCTAGGAGCCAGCAATGTCTAGGAGCCAGCAATGTCTAGGAGCCAGCAATGCCCACGAAACCGCAATGTTTAAGAGCCAGCAATTCTCACGAAGCCGTAATGTCTAGGAGCTAGCAATGTCTAAGAGCCAGCAATGTCTAGGAGCCAGCAATTCCCACGAAGCCGCAATGTCTAGGAGCCAGCAACGCTCACGAACCCGCAATATCTAAGAGCCAGCGACGTCCACGAACCCGCAATGCCTAGAAGCCAGCAATACCCACGAACCCGCAATGCCTATAAACCCGTAATGCCAAGAACGGAACGAGAATCCAAGAACAAAATGCCAAGAACGAGGAATAAAACGCCTATAAAGTAATAAGTATAATATCCAAGAACGAGAAATAAAACACTTACGAAATAATAAATATAATATCTAAGAACGAGGAATAAAACGTTTAATAAATAATAATTATAATATTAATAAATGAAAATCCAAGAATAAAATATTCATGAAGTAATAATTATAATATTTAAAAACGAGGATCCAAGAATAAAATACTTATTAAATAACAAGTATAATACCTAGCAAATATAATACTTTTTAGTATTTTAATACAATAACCTACAAGCCCTGCTTCTTATAATATAGCTTATACTATAACCTATAATATTCCCACTTCACTAGCACTCCCAGAACTCGTGCTCGCCGCTAGTTGACGTAAGAACATTAACGAACGCGTGATAGAAACTCAGCAATTGATGTGATGGATTGTAGATAGATAAGCGCATCGAGCATAACTTTATGTTCAAGAATTGATGGCTACCGATGAGTGCGGGCAAGCGGTCCCGTGCTTAGACAGTCCGTACCTGGCAGCGGGGTGGGGACTCCGCAGTCCCCGCGTCGATCCAGTTCGTAGCGCAGTGGAAAGTCCTAGCATCTCAACGAACTCATAATCACATTCTCAGTGTTTTCAGGATTTCGGCAGCACTTGTCCGCTGCAGCGTAGAAAGTAGGGCCGGGCCCGTCCATTTGCCCATTGCTTGTCACGGAGCTACCTTCGTTCCTGAACATAAAGCGGGTGAGCAAGCAACGACTTCTACACATAATTTCTATCTCGAATTCACTGTTGCATTGCAGATTCTACGACTTTCAGATAATTCGTCCCAAAATTTTAATAGTCACACTTGGCATCTCCCAAACATGGGTTCTTTGACTCAAGAATGGGCTTCAACACCAAAGCTATCCGACAGCGTCATGAAGATGTTTGATATGGCAGGCAAAGTGGCAATTGTGACTGGTGGCTCAGGTGGAATTGGTTACGAAGCCGCTCGAGCACTCGCAGAAGCGGGATCCAATGTGAGTTTATCTCGATTTTCGACCGCATTTCTCACTTCCCAAAAGCTAACCAGATTGATTCGCAGATTGCCCTTTGGTATAGCCAGGCAAACAACACGGACAAGCTTGCGGCGACAATCGAAAGGGACTTGGGTGTGAAAGCAATGGCTTACAAGTGTGCCGTTGAGAACTTTGAGGAAGTAAGAGATCAAGCAGCGGCTGTGGTGAGGGACTTCGGTCGATTGGACGTAATAATTGCAAATGCGGGCATCTCTCGTCCTAGTAAGATTCCGTACATTTCCAAAGTAGCTCCTGCGTGGCCGCTAACATTTAGCCAAGGAGGTATTGATGACCCAGTCGAGAATTGGGAGCAAGTGATTGGTGTAAATCTCGATGGAGCCTACCACTGGTGTACTACTGTGCTAAAGTGGCCGGCGAAATCTTCCGCAAGCAAGGCTCGGGAAACCTCATCTTCAATGCATCAATCTCAGGCCATATCGCGAACGTTCCACAACGTCAGGTAGGTTTTATACCCTTCAGCTTTGACTCATAAATCATCTTGAAACAAGGCCTGACAGCGAGACTAGGCTTGTTACAATGCCTCGAAGGCCGGAGTGATTCATCTCGCAAAATTGCTGGCCGTGGAGTGGGCAGGATTTACTCGCCTTAACACCATCTCACCTGGTTATATCAAAACCCCGATATCAGATGGTTGCTCCAAGGAGATGAAAGACGAGTGGTTCAGTCTGAACCCGATGAGGCGTGAGGCAGAATTGCCAGATGCAAGAGAGCTTAAGGGAATCTATCTCTACTTGGCAAGTGATGCTAGCACCTTTACTACCGGTGTGGATATTATTGTTGATGGAGGCCATTGTTGCCGGTAGAGTCTAGATCTACGGTGGTAGAATGGCAAGTTATATTAATGACCATCTTAATGTCTGCTGACTCTGCTCTAGCCTTTTAACTTGTGAGATATTGGTGAAAAGTCGCCCACTTAACGGAAGCGGAGGGCAGATATGTGCATAGTGCAATGATGTGAAGCGGAAGCACAAAATAAGAGAAATCGGTATTTGATATCTAGTACGCGGAAAAGTCAACAATCATGCCCACATTAACAAAGCCTTGCTCAGATTTCCTCTAAGAATATCTTGGCCCATAGCTTTCTTTCTGGTCGTTTGTTGGGGGTCCTCCCGAGCCAAGTATTCGATCTCCACCCGATGAAGAGGCGTATCCTGGGGGTGCACCAGGCGGAGAATAGTATGGCGCTTGACCCTCGGGTGGTGGGTCAGCGGAATATTGGGATTCGCCCTGTGAATTTGGCCGTGGGGGATATGGCGGAGCCCCACCTTCGGAAAAATGGGATTGATATTGACCTTGTGCATTGGGCGGAGGCGGAAAGTATGGTGCTTGGTCATGGAAGTTGGGAGGCGCCGAGTATTGATTCATCTGTGCCTGTGTTGGCTCATTGACCTTCTCGACCGGAAAGTCTGAAGGCGGCGGTTGTTGAGCAGCTTGGTCCAGAACCACAGGATCAAAATCAGTTCTCCCTTCTGCTTGCTTTACAACTTCCATCAACATCCTCGTCTCGGCTGGTACGTTTTTGACGTTCCCGGCAAGAATTTGGGAAATCGGTAGCCGCTCCCTATAGAATCTCGCATTCTCATCGTTCCTTTCGACAATGATCGTGCCATCGAGTTGAATGCCACCGTACAGACCTCGACTCTTCATGTAACTCCACAATGGCTTTCGGTCCTTCATCACCTCCGACTCCAGAATACCTCCAGCTCCCACGGGACCTGCAACCACGCTGATTTCTCCACCAAGCGAAACACGGACTTTGCTGAATGTTTCCAAGGCTTTCCGGCTATTGATCACAACCACGCAATCGTAAATATCGATGCCAGCCATGAAACCAACTCCTAAAGTGTGGACTAGGATGCCTGAGGGAGGCGACCATGTGCCATCTTCTTTTCTCGCAATCAAGACACCGGAACCGCCGGCTCCAGAAACCCACAGCCCGGTTCGCATGACAGTGAAGATTGCGAGACCAACGCAGTTCTGGATCACCTTCTGTGGGATCTTCACGAGAACCTTGGGCTTGTTCTTTGGGCCTTTGCTGGTCGGGGAAGCGGGTTCCTCCTTATAAAAGCCATCCTCTGCTTCAGGTCAGGTGATACTCGGGCCAGCGAAAGGGCGGAAATACTCACTGCAGAATGACTTCAGGATTCGAGCTGCTTTGTCTGATTCGTGGTCGAGTGTGGTTGGCCAGAACGCCTCAGATCCGATCTTGTTCGTGAGCTTGTTCACAGGGACACCAAGCTTCTCAAATCCTGCCCACGCTTTATCGAAGGCAGCTTTGCTGCCATGCTTTGTCTTATCCCAGGCGGACATGTTGATGTTGATGTTGCAGTAAGAAAGCTAGAAGAAAAGGAAGTGGATCGAGGGATAGTGGAGATGTACTCGGAGTCAAGAGCAGAGATGGGCGCTGTTTAGGTTTATTCAAGATATATACTTCCAAGCGAACGCACATGCAAGGTTGTGCAGCTCAACCATCTCTAGATTGGGACCATGGCGATGGCAATTCCAAGGTGTGGCTCTGCAGTCGGATGACGAGGCAGGCCACGAATAGAAGTCCACCGGCCAATGATGTCATTCGCACTCCCTAGACGTGATGACTAAGAAGCCACGACTCCACTGGCTGAGCCACGAGCAACCTCGCAACGCAGTTCAGCTTGCTTCTCGATGCCTTGATATCCTTGGTTTGAGAGAGGGATCAATTGCGATTTCGGGCTTTAATTGCCACTACTTCTCTTTAGAAGTTTATCGCCAAAGATAGCAAGGCTACGCAATGCTTTCCTACCCCGTGCCCGTGAGTCACGTGATGCAGCCATCTATATCACGTGATGTGCTTGCGTCTCGAAGCATCCTGTTTCGTGCTCATTTACTCTAGTATACACCTGTCTTGTCAAAAGAAAAACTCTAACAGCCGTGTCCTTGGAGCTCGTGCCAGAGTATATGCAAACTTGAAGCCAGAAGAGGCACGCCTTTCCCGACCGCGCTGAAAAGACTGTATTGAACAGGGCAGGCCACTTCATGGCGTATTCTGGTAGCTATCATCTTACTGACTGAAGTATGAATATTCACAGCCTTGATTTGGCGCCCTTTTCGGCGTGATACGGTCAGTGTGTCACGTTGCATTAGAAGTGTTTAAGATCGTGTAACTGCTATTGGCCAGCTCAAGTTTGGGGGCCAGCGCCAGCCTTCCTTACACTGCAGAAGCTCATTGGACATCAATCAGTGATCAATCACTATCGCGCCGATTGAATTTCTCGCTCTCTACTAAATTATTTCTGCCTCCTCAATCCAATTTGAACGAGAAGTCTACATGATGGATCGCGAACCGCAGATCTGTTCCGATTTATTCGCCAATCACGGGATTGGCCAATACAGCACCCACTTTGGTCAATATTGTAGGATTTTGGTCAATAAATCGGAATTGACTAATAATCATCTAGTTTCACTAATAGTGGGATATATTTAGGTCTCAAAAATCGATAATATTAAAGGGGTGTCAATCGTATAAAAGGGGGATATTAAATGGGCTGTTCTAGAGCTTGCGCCGTTACACTAATTGTGACGGCAGGAACGGAGCAGAGGTCGTAAGCCAAAGATCTCCATTTCAAGGTCTAACTAAAACTTAAAACTAAGGAGAGAAGAGAAGGTCGAAGGAAGAGAAGTTCTTAAGCTGTAAGCTTGAGACTTGCTCCCTTAGCTTGAGACGTCGTCGCATCGCCAGACGTCGGATCCTCAACCTGAAACCAGTAGTGCGGCAAGCATGTGACGCGTGCCGTCACACTAATGATCCTATTCTCTCCGTGCTAAACCTCCACTAACATTTCAATACTTTTTTGTTATGTTTTTCTTAGAGTCGGCTACGCGAGATTTTCCATTTAAAGAATATCCTTATTAAAAAACAAAGAAGTGTCTCTTGCAAGTAAATGTTTTTAATATTTACCTCACCAAGTTATATTAAATTAAATTATTATTTTCAAGCTTGAAAACAGTTCTTGATTCTTTAAGGAATTTCTCAAAAAAATAATAAGAATATCTCCAATTCCTCGTTAATTCTTTATAATATCATTTTACTATACTTATATACTAATTACTCTTAAAATCCTTTATCCTTTATATCGCACGTCGAAAAGCGCTCTATTGAGCATGAAATTGGGGGGGTCTACGGACTGTATATATAGGGACTCGGAGAGCCCCTGACATCAAGTGATTTGGAGGCCAGGGGGGTACCCCTGGCGTATAACACTTTATTTTATAATTCTTATAACTTCACTTTTAGTATTATATCTGATTGTCTTGATATTATTAACCTCAATAACAATTCCCGTAATACTCGTTTTATACTCCCCGACCCTAGACTAAAAGTTAATAGTCACGAATATTAAAATATTAATTTATATTATACTTATAAGTATTACTTAAAGTGTTCAAACAACCGTGAAGTTCTTTTTAAGAAGAAACGAACTAATTACTATTATTAACTTAATAACCCGTTTAGTCCTTATAAGAGTGAAATCAAGAAAGAGAGACAGTTTGATTATAATACTTGTATTTAAACTATAAGATAATTAAGTTTACTGTAAAGTGAAGACTATTAAAGGTCATTGTTATCTTACTTGTTATATTATTTATACTTAAAACTCCTTTGATATTATATATTATATTTATTATACTTTGAAGTACTTTGATAAGTCATATAAAAATCACGTGATTCACACCCTGTCACTCTCTTTCGTTAACTTTATCCAAGAATCACGAAGACCCATATTCGTATCCTTGAATAATATTACAATATCACGTATAAGGATATTATTTAAATTATTAATAAGTGCAAAATCTATAATTCCAATATCAAGATTATTAATAAAGTGTTAATTACCCTTATTATCTCCAAAGGTCTTAAACACTATATTATCCTTAATCTTATAGACTTTCGGTTTAATATTAATAAAAGTAATTCTTATATCGATTATATTCGATATCCCTTCTCTTAAAAGACCTAGTTCCACGCCCTTTTTAATAAAGAAATAATTATAATTGCAGATATATTTAAAAAGTAATTAAGAAGTAATAAAAGAGGAAGTGTATCTAAAATATAAGTGATTCCCTTTCTCCCACTTTATAGACGGGGCAGTACAGAGACGTCCTGGGATTTTCGCAAAGAAGCCTTGAAGAACGCTTTCCAGGTTATTGAAACAACAGAAGAGATTCTAGCGTCTAGTACGGATGACGGATACAAGCAATACTTGGCAAATCTTAGGAAAAGATTGAAGTCATGGGATTCGGTTCTAGAGCCGTATCGTATGTAACTCAACCATCTGATCCGATGCATTGCCATCGAGAATCCTCCATACGACTCCTGGATCCGAGCCTGGGTTGAAGAACGAGCTGAATCTCGAGAGGTTGACCTGCTAAGTAACTTGAGTTGGAACCCATGGTGGAACTTTGGAAAATTTTCGACTGGTCCGATTGTCCAAGAGAATGGGGGAGCACAGCCCGAACACGATTTTATTCTCCTTTGGAAAGCGGGCCTCTGTGATGGAATTTGCATTTGAGGATGCCACAGAAACGTCACCGGTGAGACTCCAGTTTCCCAAACACACTCGGCCCACTGTTTTTCAAGTCGCAAGAAATCCAGCTTTTATCAAACCACTCACCGGTATTCGTTAGATCCATCTGCCTGCGAACAATATGTTTTGGGTCGAGGTTCGTTCTTATTTCTCAGGCTCTCCCCTTTGAACATTAATAACAACCTAGAAGACTATTGTGAAAGCCATATAAAAAATAGATCCCCACAGCCTTGAGGGCGAACTTCATATTCCGACAATCCTTACGCACAAGTTCTGGCGAGGCCGACAGGATGCTTCAGCAGTCGGGTCTCGATTTGGTCATCGTCATTACGCCCGTTTCATGCGGCCAACAAGCCTCAAAAGACGATCAGGTAGGTTCCAATTGATTAAGTGAAGCAGATCACTGATCCAAAGAAAAATACCTAGACGAGAAAGACTCCGAGGACAAAAGGACTGATATGGCTTTCTTCATGCCGTCTATTCATTGGGAAACGGACCTTACCCGCCTCCAGCAACATTACATCATGAGCGATGTTGATAAGCAAGTGAAAAGTAATACAGTTTATACTGATGAGGAACTTAGCAGGCTACCTTGCAGCATAGACGAGAAACTGCTTCGAAAGTATCTCCGTCATGGACCACCTATGCACGTTAGACGAACTCTGGATCAATCGTATCAGGGTGGTCGATAAGTCAGCGGCTCTCAGTCAGCGCTTACGAAATTTTTAGGATATCAGTTATCAGTCGATCAGTTGAGATTATAAAATAACGTCAGTCAGTCAGTTCGAAATATGCTCAACTGATCAGTGCTTATCAGTTGAGGTTATAAGATTTTTCAATTTTGAAGTGCCTTCGGAGGGTCTTTCCCCCGTAATTATACACAGTTTTATACTTAATATATACCTTATTATACAAGTTGAGCCTTAACAGTCCTGATTTCAGCCTGAATAGCCTGATATTTTAGGTATTATCGACTATAATTATTATGAAAACTCTATATCCTATACTTTAAATCATTAATACCATCAAAATAGCGTCTTCTAATATCGATTTAACTTCCCCCGAACCATTCACACGATTAACACGATCGATCTCTGCGACTAGGTCTCAATTGATATCTATTCCGAATACCTTTAATCGATTAATAGGGAAGCAGAATCCTAATCCAGGAGAGTTTCGTGATACTTGTTTACGCCCGATACTAGTATATAATAAGGATTATAATCCATATATTATTCCGTATAAGGATCTGCCTATTTAGTATAATCCTTACACTTTTAAGTAACTATTATATAATAATCGGCCTGGAATCGTTATTCATTTACCGTTAAACTATATACTTGCTCCTTTAACGAAAAGACTGTGAACTTTGTGAGTATAGTATATTGGATATATAATTAATAATTTATTAAAGTCTCAAAAGACTATATTAATATAATACTATAAGTTCTATATATATTAAGGTTTTTGTATATTTAGAACTAATTTTTTAAATAGACTATTATAATTCTAAATTTAGAAAAGGAAAGGATTATATATTTAATTCGAATATTCTCAAAAATGCCGAAAATTATATATTAAAAATTTATCTTTTAGATAAAGGAGAAGATATATAAAGAGTTTATTATTAAATGGATAGTATATAAGTATTTAGTATTATTTAAGGAAATTACAAATATATTATATCTTTCTATTAATAAGAATTCAAGAATATATTCTTAGAATAGATTATATTAAATAATATTAAATACCGGAAAGTAATATTAAAATAGTTATAAAGGATATTCAAAATTGTAAATTTTTAAACTATTAGTTTACTTCTAGATTATATAATAGTTACTAGATAAATATATAAGTTATTCGAGTATTTTAAATCTATTATTATTTATAAAATTATAAATATATAATCCAAAGTCTCTATTACTTTTAATAATTAGAGATTAAAATATAAAAAATTATTAATTATTAGAGTTATTATATACTTTATTAATAAGAATTATAAGAATATAATATATTTGATTAGTTTATCTAAACTTCCAGATTATAAAAAGACTAGTATTAATATATTATTTCATTTTTGTTTTATTCTTTGAATTTATTAAGTCTCGATTTTATAATAGTATTATTATTTTATAAATATAGTCTAGTATTATTTGTGACTTTAATAGCCCTTTTAGTCAATCAAAATACTTAATATAATCACGAGTTATATTAAATCCTATTTGTAAAATAATAATACTATTATAAAATCGATCCCGAATACGATTATTCACTTTTTTTATTATATCTTCTCTTTTTACTTCTTTATTATATATTATTAAATTCCTTATTATATATCGAGTCTCGATTTTATAATAATATTATTATTTTACAAATATAGTCTAGTATAGCTCGTGACTTTACCGAGTCTTTTAACCAATAATAGCGTGTCGGCCAAACCTTAATTGACTTCCGATCTCACGTGACTGATCTCGTTCTACAGATCAAGTAGTAGTTATATAATCTCTACTTTGACATTTTAGTATTACTGGAACTAATCTTGAGTATTTTATACTTGATAATATATTAAATAATAATACTATACTTATTAAACTCTCAAAAAGTATAGATTTCGATCCAAAAGCTAAGAGATTATACTATATAGAATATATATTAAATCTTATTATTGAGACTTACTTATATAAACAAGATATATCTGATTTTGAGAATTAATTCAAAGAATAAGGACTTAAAAGTTATCGGAAGATATAGAAGGATCAAGAAGAATTTGGAAAGTTTTATAATTTAATAATATATATTATAGTATCTAGAAAGTATTTAGAATTATTTATATCTCTATAATTAATTGAAAATATTAGAAAAGTAATAGGAAAAAGATAAAAGCTTATTTTAAATAAGGGTATATACTAGAATATAATATATTCCATAATTTATTATACTTTGGAATTGAAATAAGTCCTTAATATATATATATTATAATTCCGGAATTCTATTAATATTCTTGATTTTAAAATATATAATAAGGATTTTTTAATAGAGTTTGAATCAGAGAATCTAGAACTAATTAAAGATTAATTAGAGTTTCTTTTTCATATAATAAAAGTACTAGAAGGTAATATCGACTTTAAAGACAGTAATTATAAAGTATCTTATAGTCAATTAGGAGAATTATTCCCTGTTTTCGAATATATTCTCATTTATTTCGAAAATGGGGAATTTAATAGTCACTCGGGTATTATATATTTAATTAATAAGGTATAGAATAAGGCTCAGGTTTATTATAGTAAGACAGACCAATTAGTTACTTGAATAGCCTTAACTATTATGAATTCTAGATTTAAGATAAAATATTTCGAAGATAAGTAGACTGGCAATGAGAGTAACTTCCTTTATACCACTAAGCCGAAAGTAAAGAAACTCTGGGATAATATATATAAATGTGAAAATATTATTATATAATCTCAATTACCTCCTTCACGCGTTTTGTCTATTAATTACCTTAAAAATATACTTAGTCAGATTACTCCTTAATTGGCTATACTGACCAGAACGTTATCACGGAAGGATCAATATACCTAATACCTGAACGAATCGGTCAATAAGATCCCTATTATGGAATACTAGTAATCGATGGAGTCTGAATGGCTTCAATTAATAGCTATAGTATTCGATTTCCTAGCTATTCCGGTTATAAGTTCCGAATATGAGCGGGTATTTTCATCCTATATAAAATAGACTATCCCTGAAAGCTCCCGACTAACAGGTAAACTATTATAATATCAGGAATATATTAAAAACTGGTAGAGGAGGGGTGCAATTCGAATATCTGAAGCTTTTAATACGGCAGTGATTAATTGGAGTTCAGATGATTCAGATAATAATTTATAATATTTTTAATATAGCCTCATTTTTTATTAGCCGCTTATCAGTCGATATCAGTCAGTTAGTCAGTTGACCTTAATTTTATATTAGTCGTCAGTTTATCAGTTCGAATATATCCTCAACTGATGAACTGACTGACTGACTTATCGACCACCCTGAATCGTATCATTATACGTTGGATGATACTAAATTTCGAGATCGTGACCAAGTTGTTTTACGCTACGCAAGGAAAAAGTCCCGCAGGGTGACGGAACCATAAGTCCTCGGGTTCTTATGGTTGATCAATGCTGGCTATGGGTGATTGGAGGTAGGCTCCCAGCCAAGGTTCTGCTACCCATGAACGTGAACCAATGAAATCCTCTAGATATCGTAATTACCTGTCTACCGGATATCTGGAATACAGAAGAAGAACTCGATGACGTTCTCGAAGACGGGTCTCCCAATGTCATCGAACGAATCAATCGGAGAGTAAGAGATAATTACTGGCGTATTTCGTACACCACTTGATCTTGCAACTATTATAATTGAAAGCTGTACTGCGAACGCCACCGAATCAATTGGCGAGATGGAGATAGGGCCGGAGGATTTTCACTACCTAGATTGGTTTTACTTGTCCATTCGAGAAGTTGTAAGCGGTATAACTTATATTAAAAAGACCTTTGATGCTCACAAATCCAGATGGTGGCTCAAACTGAGCTCTTTGAGCAATTCATTGCTCATTCCAAGAGGATGGAGGAGGTTGCTCAGCAGATGGACCGAACCGAACCGAACACTATGGAATACAAGGCGTGGAAACCGGAATTGGAAGGACTCCAGTCTCCAGCGTCGCCTACCAAGAGGATGTATGCGGACCTAATTCATTTCCTTCCACCTTTTACTTCAGAGTTTATGTTTCTGGCAAGGACCTTCCAGGCCATAGAGCCAAGCATACTGATTAAAACCAATAGTGTTTGATATCACCGAAGAGGTCAGAAAACTGAGAGAGGTCAAAGATATCCAAGACGAGCTCCAGATGATTGAAAATGTTTTGATTCAGCAAAGTACGGCAATTCACAATTTAGACGATGTTCTTGGCTATTATGATATTCTTGTCGCAAAAGCGTTCCTAAATGTCAGGAGCGGGAGAGACATCGTTCAATCATTTCAAAGAGATGCTAAACAGCCTCTTAAAACAGGCACATGAGGAGGCGAGTTGTTCTTGGGGCACATGTTCCTCGTTAATACGCTAATTTAATGGAGCAGCTCACTGTCCTCTTGGATTTAAAACAGAAGTAAGCTAACATCTCTGAAGCTCGTTCGAGTCGTCTACAGGCAGAGTAAGCTAATGAGTAGGCAAATGAGACTGCGCGTCAAGGAACTATCATCATGCTTGTGAGTGCCCTGATTCAAGAAAATGATTGGTAACTCAGTTCAAACATAGTTCACTATCGTGACGAGTCTCTTCGTAAGACACATCTACGTCCTTGATAATGACAGGTGTATTAACAAAAAGCAGCTCCCTCTCTCCACTTTTTCTTCGATATTTGGTCTAAATGCCAAGGAGCTTAATGGTGGAAACTTGAGTATTGGGATCGTATTTGCCTTCCTCTGTGCGTCTGGCCAGAATTCAAAGTCATCAAAGTAGTCGAGTTTACATTTCCGTAGTCCCACTGTCCCTCTTCGTCGTTCTCGTTGCCCTCATTCTTGCCTTCCACAAGAATGCCCGACGGTTATCGACATTGCTCATCCAGATTCTACTCGAATATGCAGATCGCATTTCTGGCTTTTCGCATATTTTGGGGGACTCACAAGTGGAGAACATGAAGAGGAGTTTGTCAGCAATAAAAACAAAGCCGCAAGAAAGACTGTCTGGGGGCGAAATTGATGACAATTCAAGCGAGAGAGTGAAGGAAAAGCTAAAAATCCGTCAGAAAATATTGAGCCTAGTAGCAAGGCCATTTCGGTTTCGTGGCAAAGGAAAGATTTCAGAGGATGCTGAAGCAACGTAAGGGCGTGAGCTGGAATGAATACGTAATATGGCTGCCGCCAACTGTGATAATCACCGAGATTCTTTCGAGGCTCCAGCTCCACGCGCGAAGTCTCTCATTTATTGATGATAAATTAAGTTTATACCCGTCCGACCTCGTGTCTCAAGAGTCCTTATGAATGCACTGAATCGTCAATACAGAGATTGAATAGAACTGGCGACATCGGAAGCTCAAAATTGACCAATAAGGTAACACCCCCCCAACCGGCCCCCTCCCCTAACCGGCCACCTCGCTTAGCTCACCGCTCCCATATACCCTCCCACTTAAAGATTTAATTATTTTATAAACTTCTAATAAATCAATTCTAAATTTTATATATACTTAGAACCGGCTATAAAGCCCTTATATACTAAAGATAATATTCAGAGAGTACTTATAGATATAGGAAATGGACAGTCCGTATATAAGACTTGTCTAGATTAGGGAATTCCAAGGGATATAATTCAGAATCGGATAAAAGATAGTATTTCTCGAAAAGAAACTAGTAAATCCTTTTAGAGACTTTTACCGGTTCAGGAATAGAGACTTATAGACTGGATTCTTATCCAGAAAGCCCTAGACTAAAGTCTTATATATATATAAATTAGAGTTCTTACTAGACAGATTTTAGTTATTAGAAAAGATATAATATTACTTAAAAAATAGTAAATAGTCGGTTTTATTTAATAAAATCCTATTCTTAAAACGAAAAGGTATCTTCGAATTAATTCTATATATATAAATAGTATTATATCTGAAATAATTAAATTATAATTCCAAAAACTAGAAGTCCCCTTAATTAAAACTATTAAATCTGAAAATTATTAGAATATAGATAAAATTAATATTATAAAAGACTAAAGAGAGAATAGTTTAGTAATTAGGAATATAAATTATCAGAAAATTTAAAAGAAGTAATCCGGTTCTAAAACCTGAATATTATTTATTAAATATATCTTTATAATAGGAAAAGTACTATATTCACTCTTAATATTTAAAAGTAAAAGAGTATAATAGTAATAGTTTCCGATTATTCTAAAGGATTATAAAGACTAGAAGTTTATTATAATTGAAAATAATTAGATTACTAATATAATTACTTTAGAATAATTATAAAAAGTATTTATCCTTCAAATAACTTCACGTGACTTATCAGAGACTCGATTACTTATTCTGGATAATCACGGAAATTATAAAATAATAGAATTTATATAAGAATACTTTTCTTATAATATATACTTTTTATTTTTATTTATATATATTTTATATATATTCTAACTATTAGATTTATTAATTTTCACTTTTTTAAAATATATTTATTAAAAGTAATTTAGTTTTTTATTTCTTTTAAATAATTTTATATCTATTAGAAAATAAAACTTTTTAATTTATTATTAGAAAGTCTAAATAAGTAATTTAATTTTATTTAATATTAAAATAGAATAGTAAATTTCAGGATTATAATTAATTAATATATTTAAATCTTTAATAAATCAATTATTATTTGAAAATAGTAATAAATAAGTTTAATAGATTCCTAAAACTTTAAAGAAGAAACTAGTATTAGACTAGAATATTAATAATTCTTTTATTTATTAGAAAATCTCTAATAGAAATAAAGAATTAAGAGAATAGACTTATTAGATTATAAGACTTGAAGATATTAATTCTATAATTTATAGAATTCTTTTCAGGAAAGTTATAAAGAATTTAGATAAAAAGGATTTTTATATTATATAATATAAGTTTCGGATTAAATAATTAGAAACTAGAATATTATAATTAGAATTAAGGAAATAATATAAAATATAGACTAGTCTAAATTCCAAGTTTATAGGAATTAAGATAATTAAAAAGATTTAATTAGAGATTAGAGATTATTAAATTAATAAGGAAAATACTAAATTAGATAAAGATAGTATCTTTGAAATAGATTATATAATAGTCAAAGAATAGAAAAGTTATAATAGTTCTAAATATAGTAGTATGAGTTAAGCGAGGTGGCCGGTTGGGGGGAGTGTTACCTTAATATTCATATTTCCCCTTTGAGTATTCTGATCTAGTAAGGATATAAATTCAAAATTCGAGTTTTTCATTCCTGCTCTATTATAAGATTACGAAATGATATGCGGTGGATTATAATTCCCTTTCAGCTCTTCCTTTGCTATTTTCTCTAGCCTTAAACTGGTTTCGAGTAGGACTGGAAAGGCCCAATTACAACATCCTCGCCTCGTCGTCTGTTCAGCTTCACAACAACGGTCCTACATCCTCAGCGTGGTACTAATGCATCTCCAAAGCAAGTTTTCGAATTCTCTGACCTAACCAATCCGGCAGCCCGCCAGTGAACCACCATCCAGCTCTGCCTCGCTCCCCCCTCCTTGCGATGCAGACTTTTCGCCACTTCATCTACACCCCAACTAGGCAAGCTCTCCATGGAAAACATTAAATCAAAGAAACCGTGAGCGCGGGCTCAACATATTGGTCGGGATGTGTAGTTTCGCCTGTGACTCGAAAGCCTTTTGCATATGAACCAAGCCCCGTTTTAAACTCCCTTCTTGAATTTTTTATTTTTATTTTTTTGTTCATTTCCACCTGACGTTGATTTGAAATGGACTTATGAAAGTACAAGAACAGTTTACTTCTACTCTACTACTTCAACTCCGACGCCATTCTAGTGATAGTCTTCACGCCTTATAAGTAGAGTCGTCCCTGAAAATATATACCTCGAAGATGAGAAACCCACACGCGATTGCCATCGCTATAGCGATGATAGGCAAGTTCACTCGTATGAATTCCAAACGCCGCACATGTATACCTTTAACGCTGAGAACGTCCCTCCAGATAATACCAGCCAGAGATGCGCTAAAAGCCATACTAAATGCTCCATAATTGACACCTATTGCCATGCTGTAAACAGTTCCCCAGAAGCATCGATCGCTAATCCCGTTATTGGATTGGATATTCTGCCAGGCCAAAATAATTTGTGATAATAGAATACTGGCACCGATATTCGTCCTAGCAAACTAGCCAAGGCAGAGTTGGTTAGCCATATCCAGTAGATTAAGGAAGCATAGAAACTCACATTGCACAAAACCACAGAGATAAGTCCCATGCCGCCCATGCTACCTACCCACCCTGTCTTCTCTACCCAATGACTCCATCCGTGAGCGAAAATAAGGACCCAGCCAGTACTTACCAATGCTTGCACGAGGACGAACATGGATAGAATGAATGGTACAAGTACAAAAGGGAGGTGTCCCAAAGCAGTGGCGGCGGCCGGAAAAGTCTCTTGGAACCATCTACAGGCATCTACCACGAGCGATTGTAGCGTTCGCGGGGGTGCTAAACTCTTCAAGTCTTGCTGGGGAGGCTTTTTTCCCTTCTCGTCATTTTCACCCCTCGACTTTATGTTTGGTAGACTGTGCGGTTCACTGACCTCTGGCACATCAGATACATTCTTCGGGTCTGGGCTGCTGCTTGAGAATGTGGTTATGGCCCTTATCTGCTGCAGCTCGTCTTTTTCCTCATCAAATGTTCGCTCCTTTTGATGTTCACAACCCTCCTGTGTCGTCCTTACAACTGAAGGTTCGAGACCATCATTTGTGACGAGAGTCTGAGGTTCTCCTTGCCGTGGCATACAAACAGCGATAACACGACCTGAAGGGTTGCTGACAGTCAGTGCAGATGCACTATTACCATCGGGAAAGGTCATCTCGCCGTCTCGCCTTGTGTTGCTGTTATTACCACTGCCAGCGCCATTAAGGCCTTGATGCTGAGCTCCTGCCACACAAAGCTTAGCTAGAGAGGAGATTCCTTGGTGCAGTTCTTGGTCTTGCTGTCTCTGCGACGCGTCCTTTTTCTTTTGCTCCTCTTTTCTTGCCTCCTCATCTCGAGATCGTTGAATCTTTTCTCGATTTAACCGAGCGGTCTCCCGCGTTTCATGCCTGTTGTGCCATCCGACTAAGAGGTCCTTCGAGAACATGATAAAAGCAGCTGGCAAGGTTACCCAGTAATCTGGATGTCCACCACCGCTCAAGTATACAGCATTCAGAACCAGAAGAATGACAATTGTTGCGGTCATTACGAAGATTCCCAAGCAAGCGCGTTCTATGTCCAGTAAAGGTCTCAAAATATCTTCAACGGCGAGAGACCAGCCCCGACCTTTCTCATCAACACCTTCTTCTGTTACCAGCCCTCGGCCATCGGGGATGTTGGGGTTGACGCGCGGCTCGGGTTGTGTTCGAGGAAGAAGAGGTGGCAGTTTAATCGAGGATGGAATGAGGCTATCATCCGCAAAGACAACATATAACAAAAACGGAAATAGAATTATGGCCGTACCAGATATCGGGACGATTAAGTTAGCCGTCCAACTAACGAATTTGATGTTGAAGGTCCCTGCAAGGACAAGATTGGTGGGGTTTGAGGGGACGAGAATTGCTGTGGCAATATTGACGACCGCAATCTGGGTATGGATCCATGCTCTTGGATGCACGATATTCTCGGATATCCGTGTCATATCAGCAAGAAACGAAACCATGATTGGGTCATTGCCGATCAAGATACCCAACCCAAAGAAGCTGGTATAGAGGTAGCAGAACAATCTTCGACCAAATCCTCCTCCCGCCTTGATCACCTTGAAAACCAACCACCGAATCAAGCCGGAGTCTTCTAACGACGAAGCGATGTATCCAAGGCAGAGAAAAACAAGGAGGACATCATACGGTGCGATGTTGTCAGCGCCGATTGTACCTTCGTAAACCTCACGTGGACCAATGGCCCCGATGGCCAGTAGGAAGAGATCTGCTATCAAGGGCGCTGTAATGAAATTCAGTTGGAAGTTGAATTTCGCGAAACGTTTCGGGGGTTTATCCTGTTCATCCTTAGGACCATGCCTCTGTGTTATGACTCTTGCATTGATCAAAGTGTCCCGGGTAGCGTCAAGTAGTCCTCGAGGGATATAGACTGGTATATCAAAGGGAAAGAGTACAATGGTATCTACACAACGGGGAATGTCAGATTCATAGAACACGAGAACACCAATATCTCCTACTTACTGGTTATGACGAAGACAATAGATGTGATAATTGATCGCCAGTTACTAATCTCACTGGTATCCAGATTCTGTGACATATCTGCAACCTGCTCTGTGTATGCAATCGAGCAAGGTGCGGGCGTGAAAGTGAAAATCCTTATGGATGCTTTTCAGAGTTGACGTGGCGGTGGCAGTGAGGTTCAAAGCCCTCGCTCAGCCTCTCCGACCCTGAATCAAAACCAATTAGAAGCGAGTAGATTCATCGTAATACCTTTGAAAATTGATTTTTCTTGCCGAGCCGCGCTGTAAACCAAAATCACACCACAAACAAGCCCCTTAAGCCGGTGCTCGCTGAGATGCCTCCCACTAACCTGTCATAAGACCTTCAAATATGCTTTTAGCATGCATCAACCTTACATTCGACGAATTAGGGTCGAATAAACCCAATCGAACATCAAATAGATATAAAAATAATCCTGTTCGATCTAATTTGTCAAATATTCGACAAACGTGAATTATTCGATGATTCGATCGGAGCCTTACTTACAGCTACTGATGTGGTTTCACAGATTTCAATATTCATTCTCTATTATTTTCGATCGGTCGTAGAAGATTCCGTCGAGCAACAAATAAGTAATTGAAGACCAGGCCATCTTTTAAAAGCGTAAGTTCTACCAATTCTTAGGTTTCTGTCTATTTCCTTTCTGAGGTCCTCTCAGGTTCGCCGGTCTCCACCTGATACTCACTTAGTACAGCGGCGGACTATGATTGAGCACCTGTACGTGGTGTCCGCTACGAACCTGGGATTGAGCTTAATTGCAATATGATCTCAGAGCTTAGACTTAATCAGGTAGAGTTGGAAGGGATTGGTTACGTTGGATAGAGTTTGAAGTTTTCCCTGGGAGCGAAATTTTCACTCGGCTTAACGGCTAACCCGATCAAAACAGAGGCCCTTATTACCACAACGATAATTGGTAATAGAATTATTACTCGTCTTAGCTAGGAATACAGTATAGTGACTTGTATAACTATCGGTGTGGACGACTGACTCTTCTGGAGTACCTTATAGAATTTTCATATCCGGGCGAGAATAATAAACCCAGCTTGAGAATCTGGTCCTCTCCGATATCCTGATAGACTCGAATTTAATAGTTATTATAATCCCGACTTATATAGGACTATATAGTAGGAAACTATAAAAGGGTAGAGGGAATAGGGGGATAATAATATTCGAATAATCTCCAGACTGTAGAGATAGGCCCGAGAATATTTCTGGACTATAACTGAATACAGGAATATATATAAGAACGGATTATAATAAGGGATAAGAGGGAAAATGACTGGAATACTTGATTATATTATTGGATAGAGATTATAGATAAGCTGGAGATAGAGTTAAAGGAAGGGGAATATTATAATAGGGATACTAAAAATAATCCGTAAAAGGGACTAATAGAAGCTCTCTATAAAACTATAGAAATATAGAGGTCTTTGAAATACTTAATATAGTTATATTTTTCTCTAGTAATAGGGTTTTTTGTATATAGTCTCTAGACTATAACCGACCAGGGGATTATTCCCCTGGTATTCTATAGTCCTATAGGCTCACCAGAACGGGGCCACGGCCCCTCACTCCACCGGACATTAAATACAAACACACATACACATATACACACTCACTTAATACGGCTCTTTATCAGGCTGTGTAACAAGTCAACGGCTCTCAGTCAGCACTTATCAAATTTTTAGTATATCAGTTATTAACTAGTCAATTAAGGTTATAAAATTAAGTCAATCAGTTCATAATATACTCAACTGATTAGTCACTTATAAATTAAGGTCTTATAATTTTATGAATTTTATATACCTTATTATATAATATTATATAAGATGGGGGCAAAAAAGTGAGGGATTACTAATAATTTACTAAATAAAACTAAAAGCAATCTGGTAAGCCTGAATTTCCGGACTTAAATCCTTATATTTTATTCTTGAAATTGTAAAATGCGGAGGAGTAAGTGTAACTTGTGAAAACACTTATAAAAACCCTTAAAATTCCTTAAAAGTCCTTTTAATAATACTCTAGTATTAGTATTATAGAGAGGAAGATATAATAGTAAGTGAGATTTTATAGTAAGGTAATACTCCCCCTAACCGGCCTTTCTCCCTAACTGGTCACTTCGTTTAGTTTACTATTCTTATATAGTCTCTTATTTAAAGATTTAATTATTTTATAAACTTCTAATAAATCAATTCTAAATTTTATATATATTTAGAATTGATTATAAAATTCTTATATATTAAAAATAATATTTAAAGAATACTTATAGATATAGGAAATAAATAGTCTATATATAAGACTTATTTGAATTAAGGAATTCTAAGAAATATAATTTAGAATTAGATAAAAGATAGTATTTCTCGAAAAGAAACTAGTAAATCCTTTTAGAGACTTTTACTAATTTAGGAATAAAGATTTATAAACTGGATTCTTATTCAGGAAGTTCTAGATTAAAGTCCTATATATATATAAATTAGAATTCTTATTAAATGGATTTTAATTATTAGAAAAGATATAATACTATTTGGAAAATAATAAATAATTAACTTTATTTAATAAAATCCTATTTTTAAAATAAAAAGATATTTTCGAATTAATTCTATATATATAAATAGTATTATATTTAAAATAATTAAATTATAATTCTAAAAATTAGAGATTCTTTTAATTAAAGTTATTAAATCTGAAAATTATTAGAATATAAATAAAACTAATATTATAGAAGATTAAAGAGAGAATAGTTTAGTAATTAGGAATATAGATTATTAGAAAATTTAGAAAAAGTAATCCAGTTCTAAAACTTGAATATTATTTATTAAATATATCTTTATAATAGGGAAAGTACTATATTCACTCTTAATATTTAAAGATAAAAGAGTATAATAATAATAGTTTTCAATTATTCTAAAGGATTATAAAGGCTAGGAATTTACTATAACTGAAAATAATTAGATTACTAATATAATTACTTTAGAATAATTATAAAAAGTATTTATTCTTTAAATAATTCTATATAATCTATTAGAGACTTAATTACTTATTCTAAATAGTTACAGAAATTATAAAATAATAGAATTTATATAAAAATACTTTTCTTATAATATATATCTTTTATTTTTATTTATATATATCTTATATATATTCCAATTACTAGATTTATTAATTTTTATTCTCTTAAAATATATTTACTAAAAGTAGTTTAGTTTTTTATTTCTTTTAAATAATTTTATATTTATTAAAAAGTAAAATTTCTTAATTTATTATTAGAAAGCCCGAATAAGTAATTTGATTTTATTTAATATTAAAGTAAAATAATAAATTTCAGAATTATAATCGGTTAATATATTTAAATTCTTAATAAATTAATTATTATTTGAAAATAATAATAAATAAGTTTAATAGATTCCTAAAACTTTAAAAGAAAAACTAGTACTAGACTGGAATATTAATAATTCTTTTATTTATTAGGAAATCCCTAATAGAGATAAAGAATTAAGAGAATAGATTTACTAGATTATAAGATTTAGAGATACTAATTCTATAATCTATAGAATTCTTTTTAGAAAGATTATAAAGGATTTAGATAAAAAGGATTTTTATATTATATAATATAAATTTCGGATTAAATAATTAGAAACTAGAATATTATAATTAGAATTAAGGAAATAATATAAAGTATAAATTAGTCCAAATTCTAAATTTATAGAAATTAAGATAATTAGAAAGGCTTAATTAGAGATTAGAGATTATTAAATTAATAAGGAAAATACTAAATTAGATAAAGATAATATTTCTGAAATAGATTATATAATAGTCAAAGAATAGAAAAGTTATAGTAATTCTAAATATAGTAGTATAAGCTAAGCGAGGTGGCCGGTTAGGGGAGGAGGCCGGTTGGGGAGAGTGTTACCTTAAAGTCTAGAATCATACACTCTCAAAACCATAAAATAACAACTCAATGTAAGCATGCAAATAACAATGAAGAAGCTCAAAACTGGAGAAGACTGAACTGTAATTAATAAGTAAAGAAGCATGAAGTTATCCTACAAGTTACATTGGGAACCAGTCCTTATATCCTGAACCTTAATGGCCACGTGATAGTCTCCATACTACTATAGTGTAACCTTCCTAAATTGACTAAAAACACCAAAAATGTATGCAGTAGGGCACGCCCCTCCACAGTATCTAGTATAATAAATAAAGAGCAGTGAGTTATAGTGAGACTTGAAGATATACTTTTCACTATAATTTTTTGTATATAAAAATTATCCGTGCACTTTAATTAGCAGCTTATCAGTCGACGTCAGTCAGTCAGTTCACCAGGGGGTGTCAGAATTCGTTTACTTTTTTGCCGAAACCGCCGAAACCGCACCAAAAATCAAAGTTTATAAAATTTATTAAAAATCAAGAATACTATATAATGCCCTAATTTTTAAAACAGGAATACTAGAGAATATAAAGTATCTATAGTTTAAGCTTCTTTATCTCACGACTTCTTTTAATATATGATTTTTCCAAATCCATTTTGACACATATAAAATTTCAATGGGGAAAAATACATCTTAGAATTTCACAACTTAAAACTATTTGAAATTCGATTTCTTCTAAAAATAATTAAACCTTATATTGCCAGGTTTAATTGCGTACAATACAAATTATATAGAGTCTAATATGCGCGAGATTTAATTTATTGAATTTGGTGATTTTGGGTGTGATTCTGGTGTTCTCGGCAAAAAAGTAAACGAATTCTGACACCCCCTGGTGGTTGAAGACTTTGCTTAGTAATCACGTAAGCTGGTCAGCTCGAATATATCCTCAGCTGATGACTGACTGACTGACTTATTGCGCAGCCTGCTCTTTATTCCGGCCCTATCATTTCTCACGGCTCACCACCACCAATAACACACTAGATCAACCCTCCCGCGGAGCCCGTAACTAAGCATAAATAAACGCCATATTGAACGCCAGATTCCATCCATCAAAGACCAAGAAATAAAATACAACGAAGGGGACTTCATCTCAATATTGGCCACACTCTCACGTGATCAACCTGCACCTTGAGGTGCTAATTCATAGACCGAAAGGGTGGTCTTTCAAGAACTCAACCTCTTCTGCCGTTGATTCACGACCGAGGGCCGCGTTTCTTCCAGGGAACCTCCCAAACCGTTGAATCACGGCCAAGTGTTTCCTCGCGGAACCCAGGGAAGCTTCTGCGAAGTTCATGACATCCTCGCCCGGGCCATTTCTCGCAATCATCGCTTCACAGAGGGCCACACACGCAACCTGACTGATCAATCGTTCATCGTGGGTGAAGGGGAGATGAAAGAATATTTGTTGCAAGGGCGTAAGCTCTTTTTGCTGTTCCTTGGCAATGCCATTGACGGCTACCTCCAGAGCCATTGCATCAGAACTGAACGCATCCGCCGTGCCTCTGAACACGTTTCGTGGGAATTGATCGAGGAGCAAGAGAAGGGCAAGAGTTCCCTGGGGTTGCTCGGTCCAGGAGGTAAGCTTTGAGGCGCGAGCTTCCGAGATCAGGTCTGAGAATTGCGATTTGATTTCTGCGTCCACTTGAGGGCCACCTTGGAACCATTTCTGTCTGGGGTTGTCGGTATCAAACCAATATTTGTTTATACGCGTGATATTGGGGTCCATGGTTGAGATGGAGGACATTTGACGGAATGACCCGAATGGCAAAGCTGACCTGAAAACAGATTGAAAGCCGAGGATCTGAGATCTGTCAGTATCTACATCAAGTATTAGGCGAGAGAGCCATAGCGGTTCACCTTGTGAATAGCTGAACTGATGTTGTATGGTTTCATCGTGAAGGTAAATCCTGTGGATCTATGGAGCAGATGATGTTGAATTTGAAGCTGCAGGAGTTGGCGAGGGCCGCGGAGTTTGGGAAACGCGAATGTCCGGGTGGCGTTAACTCTGTGTGCTACCGCAGTTTTTGGCTTAGTGAGTAATCGATACAAAGCTCGCTAATTTTCAGGGCTTTTTCGCTAATCCCACCCGTCCCAGTACCAGTGTTTGTTATCGTGCGAAGCATTCGAGGGTGTTGATCAAGATGAATGCTATGATGGTGGAGATTCAATTGGTCTCTTGTAAGTCTTACCTGCATTTGATGGGTTCATTGTCTTAATCATATGATATTCGGTGTCTCTCGTTACTTCTAGGTACCATAGCCAACCATATTGCTAGAAATATGCACCCATAGTAGACTGGAGAATATTTTAAATTTCTGCAAAGGAATCCATTTGAGACATGAAAGGAAATTCCCAAATAGAAGAGTTCCTGAGGCAATGTACATGGAGCAAATTTCACTCCTCTCCTAGTCATCATCCTCGTCAACAGGATTAACATGCTCCTCCAAAACCTTCTTCACATTCTCCACCATTTGCCCAGTGTTCTTTCTCTCAACAAGATACCCCTGTTGATGACTCTGCAACGCCGCACTATTAAGCGCAACACTGCCTGGCTTCAACTTCAACTCCGTAAGATCAAACATCACGACCTTCTCCACCTTGACAAAGACAGCAAGTTCTCTTGCCCCAAAGGCCGCGAAGCTTTTCCGCCCACCCATACTCAAAATACCCGTCTTCACCTGCTTGGACCTTTGAAGCAGGTGTTCTTTGACCGTAGCAGCCACAGTCGCAGAACACGTCTCCGCGACAGCTGCAAAGATATGCTGATTCGCCGCCGGGGTGAGCTGGCCCTTACGATTGCCCATGAAGGCAAAAGCGCCTTTCATGGACTGCCAAAAGCCGATTGGATTTACGATGGCATGGATGACCCCGAGAGTCGAGACAAGGAGTTGCGCATGACCGATGTTGTCTACTTGCGGTGTTTTTGGGGCTGCGGCAAAGAATTGGGAGAAGAGGGTCAGTTGGGCGAGCTTCTCTGGGACGCTGAGGGGATCGGCGAATCGAGGTCTGGTGGACGTAAAGCGGTGTATCTCGGAAGCGATATCATGCTGCAAAGAGATGCAAAGAGCTTGTAAAATCTGAAAAGGTATTAGTTAATTGTACTAGTGGCGTGGTTCCAGAAGTGGCTCACCTTGTCATCTACCTTCGTCTCCTCAGGAACGGCATTGTGGGGTGCGCTGTACAGACTCTCAAGTCCCCTGTAAAAGGTAGCGCATGCAACGCCCGTGGCGTCCGCCTTTCCAATCATATTCCAGAACATTTTTGCTTTAGCTGAAAATGGTAAGCAAGAGATGATGAAATACATGTCGTAGTCTGAGATCGTATTTGTGCTTGATGCTGGGAACATCCCCACGGATGCCATCATCTTCGAATTCTTTGGCACTCCTTCGCAGACGATGGCTCCTCCCATCTTCTCCGCTTCTCTCGTCGCTTCAGGATCGGGAACGACAATGAATCGACGTAGTGGAAGGTTTTTGTTGAGCTTTTTGGCGGCTGAGGCTGCCGCCGAGTCGACATTCTTCTGGATCGTTCCAAAGAGTCCTTTCTTGACATCAAATCGATGAACAGCCATATTGCTCGTGAGGTCCTTGTGGTCCGTCTTTCGAAGACGAATAACCACCCCGCCAATGGTTGCATCATTGAAAGATTGAGCGCCAGCAGTGAAGTCATGGGCCGGGAACGTGGCATTTGCTCCCCATTGTTTGAGCCCCTCGAGGTTTCCCACACAGGCAAAGTGGATGTTGGTGCCACCCTTTACCAACAAGCCCGTCTCCCAAGGATCAAGAAGCTCCCAAGGATCCTTGTTGCCCTGGTTAAAGAATGGGAAGTTGTTGCCGAAAATGATGACACTCCTGCCAGGGTAAGAGTTGAGAACATTGCGTTGCGTGATAGGACTATCGTAAGAACCGACAAGACTCAAGTTGAAGATGTCCAGAGACGTATGAAGTCCTTGTCGAAGAAGAACGATAATTTGATGGATAGCATGGTTGGGTGTTTTGGAATTGACGACAAGTAGGTAACTCGGATTTGGACTTAAGCTATACACACCTGAGATCTGCATGCGCATTTGGTGCTTCGTGACAGAGCGCAATTTGCCCGAAATGGGATCAGCGAGCATGAGCTCCAGTGTGATAAAGCCTAGGCTAAACTCCAAGGTATTTTCGTCTACGCTGAAGTCTTGGTCAATGGTGATTGCGCTGTCGGGCTCGATTTCGGGAATTTCATCAGTGGCCTCATCAGGTTTGTCTTTGGCTGCATTTGTGAGACTGAAGAATCGGTTTGGATCAGAAATTCTGGTTGCGGTGATTCTCTTGAGGATTCCCTCAACGCCATATGATTTGGTGGAGTCGTTGTGGACCTAGCAATACCTTAGTCTGATTAATCGTAATACATCGAGAGAAAGTCACTTACCACCCACTTGAATCTGACCCTGTCCCCTTTAGCAACACAATCCAGATAAACCGGAGCATCAAGCCTGAGGGGGTATCGTATCACGACCTGTGTCCTTCCGCAGAAGTTTGGAATGGGGCGATTCAATCGTTCATGGAAGATTGCAAGGAGCTGAACATTGTCCACATAGTGCAGAGACTCCCCAAGCGGCTTTTCAGACCATTCGTTTTTGATATAAGCTCTAAGTATTCCTGGCACTTCCACTTCTTGACCTGGTTGAATCGATCGTGGGAGCTCTAGGGGTTCTGACATGATTGGCTCCAGGAATTGTGTGCCTTGAATAAAGAGATGTATGGATCGAGTCTCGGGTGAAGGCATTCCGCCGGTGTTCTTAACACGAATATTGTGAACGAGTAGATGCTCACCGGGCTCATTGATGCCGTCTTCGTTTTCGTCGATGACGTCGAATTTGACGACTTGAAGGGAGTAGGGGCTTGGGTAGGTGGCTTCAGACAAGTCACCACGAATGACCTTGATCTGGACGCTTCCCTGCGGTCCCCTGCAACGAGATTAGATTTAATCATAGAACTGAGGAGCTAACATTACGATTTGCCCCCAGTGAGGTATATTGAAGGTCTTGATCCAGGTGGCCCATTTCTACCGTTGTTACCCCCACGTCGATGACGCTGGATTTCCTTGTCTCCCCATTTCTCAACCCTGCTCGCTGTCAGCATTCATACTATAGTAGTCCCATACGAATTTACCAGGAGTGCGATCTCCCACCTCTACCTCCAATTCCACCATCTCCAGGCTCGCCGTGCTGTCCACTTGCACCTCCAGCACCACCTCGCACGTCATATTCCAGAGGGACAAGAAGATCTGTATCGTCATCGTGCACAGTAATGAAGACATTGCCAGCAGCTGCCCCATCAGCACCATTAGATCCATAGCCTCCGCTATCAGGTGCAGTTAGACCTTAACTTTGTTTTACGAACACATGAAACTTACTCTCCGCCTCGAGCACCATCTTGACCATCTTCTCCGTCGCGATGCTCTGTAGCATTTCTGCCATCTCTTCCACACCCTCCTGCTTGACCATCTTCTCCTCTCCCGCCGGCACCACCATCTCCGCCCTTCGCATTCAACTTCAATTTCTCATCCCTGGCAATCTTCCATAATTGACCAGTATGTGGTCCTTCTCCAGTGACCTGAGTGATGCCAGGCTCTTCACTAGAATATACCAGTCGGATGCGAATGTCGGAAGCCGGCTGTCCGGCAGTTGGTGCACCAGCCGACTTTCCATTCACGCCATATTGGCCTTGGGGGGCTTTCAAAATGGGTCAACAGGGGCAAAGTAAGTAGGCGAGAGAATTACCTGTTGCTGCATGCTTGTTCCAATTTTCAACACCAGGAAGACCATTCCTGCCACTCGTATCTATAACCTTCACCTCACGAGCATCCATTGTCGCTAGTGGTTCCAAGACAGAAAAATGGGGAAGGCTAGGGGGATGTGAACATGCGCATCAACACAAATATATGGGCAACACAATCAATTCAATCAGAGCCGCAGTTTCGATCACAAGCAAGCCATTTAGGGGCCACCAATACTGAGGATCTGAGTTAGGAAACAGGAGCTTGAAATGCACACCCTTGACTTGAGACAGGGGGAACGCCCAGCGGTTATGGAAATTACCCAGTTGAACGAACTCTGCGCGCAAAGTGCTTTGCTACAAAAGCCAAGTTTAAATCAATACTTCAATTGGATACAAATACAACAATCGGCGGAGGACTCAAATTTGGGACGGGAATTCTAACGGCTATGCCTCGAATGCTACTTGCACTGCACGAACGACGTCCAACCTGGAAGTAGCTTCAGGAATGAACCCACTTGAGTATTACCAGCAGCTACAGAACTTTAAAACTAGGGGGATACACAGAACTGTGCGCCTATCAATGTTCGAATCAATTTTATGTTATCGTAGAATGTGATTGGGGGTGAGGGAAGTTCCGAAGGGTGTTCATGCAACGCCATGTTTGAAAACTCGGCCTCTGATTAGAGAATCCGGGGAAGCTGAGACGAGGGGTTCCCATTTGGACCCTGAAAAAAGAAGTACAAATTGATGCCAAGACTTACGGCTTCAAAAACAGGTCATGCGTGCAGCTCAGTAGTGCACGTTGAGTTATTTTCGTATCTGGCAACGAGCTAATCTTCAACCAAGCTTCTCACTTACGGATTGCAATCCGATGTAAAAATGCCGATTCGAAAAGTAGTAAAGAAGCAGCAGCCGCCAGACACCGGTCCAAGTAAAACGGGCGAATACTCCAACAACTTCGGGAGACCAGAAGCTTACAAGCCAATTCAAGCAGAGTCTCCTCCAGTCGCGCGATCTCCAATCATCGGGTTGCCCGCGAATAGCACTCGGGACCTGAACTACTTCTTCAACCTCGCGGGCTCGCTGTACCGCGATACTGCCGAGAATCAGCATCGAGATTCTGGTGCTTCGACTGGTGGGGATGCCCCGCCGAGTTATGGCGATGACTTCCAGGATTCGCAGATCGACTTTGCCGCTGTGATGGTGCTTTGGCTGTTTCGACATACAGCAACACACGTCTTGCCCATCACAGAACGCTTTCATCTTGGACCAGCAGATAGACAGCCGCTGTACGCTCTCACAGCGCAACCAAGCATCAGATCAGCCCAGGAATTCAACGAGCTTTCAATCAAACGAAGGGATCCGATAAAAGGCGTTTGTTACCTTAACTATCATCTCCAGACTCCACTCACAGATTCTAGGTTTGGTATCCAGTCTGCACATCCGACATCGAACCCTCGCTCGACTTGGTAAAGCCCGGAAACTGGGTGGTCTCACGGCTCACCATAACTTCCATTCCCGTGTGGCACAAGATACTATCCAATCAAGTCATCCAAAAGATCGCGCACAACGGACAGGGCAATAGTTTGAGGTTGAACTGGGGAGATCGGAAGACGCTGGGCCGTTTAGGAGACGCATATGGGCTTTGGTGGGAGAGTGGCGGAGAGCATGGAATAGCCGAGTGCTTTTTTGTTGTGGAGGGATGGAGGGGATTTGATGAAGGGAAATCGCGGGGTGTTGTAATGGTGAGTGCTCATGGCTTTTGGAATTGATATGCATTGAGAGAGTTGAGTAATGCTGATGAGAGCGCCACAGATGAAGAAGCCGGAAACCGATGAAAATGGACAGTATAAAGATCCGCATGGGACGCAGAGTAACATGGCGGTGATGTACTTCCACGGGGATGGTAAGACCCCTCCTCAATTTGTTTGCACTGATGCACAGGTGCAAGTGAGGATGGATATTGTGATGGCGGCGTTGATGACGGTAATGGTAATTGAGACACGGAAGACGGCTGTTGTAAAGGAATTGGGGTCATTGCCGGATTATGGTTCGGCCTCGCACTTTAGTTCTCCGTTAGTTGAGGAGGGGAGGGACATCATTGGGGACTCCTACGATGAGGCGAGGTGGGGTGTGTAGTGTTGCTGTTTCTGGAAGGTAGAATGGATGGTCTCACTTGAGAATGCTACCTCCGCAGCTGTCCTACACATGATTTTCCCATCTAAAAACCCCAGAAGTCGCCACCCCAGTCGCCATTCATATTCATGAATTGAGAAGAGTACCCGTCCACGGCTCCGAAACCGGGCTCGCCGCTGACCAACTCTCCCACGGCTTGCAAGTCCAGCCAGGAAAATTCGTCCTGCTGTCCATCATACCACCCTCCGTTCCGCATCGATGTTGCAGCATACTCTCCATTGCCGTCCCCCAAGCCTGTGGGCTGGCTGTTCGGAGGATTGCTGGCAGTTGGCTCTGCGGTTGCCCTTGCTTGGATTTCAGTGTCTTTGCGTTGCCAAAGCCGGTCCAAAAGCTCGGAGTACCGGGAGTGAAAGTCATTAGGTCGCACACTTGCTTTTTGGAGGTGTCGGATGACATCCTTAATCATGTGGCGAATGCCAAGCTTTTCTTGGGTGGAAAGGACCTCAAACGACCATGCCTGAGAAATGCTTAGTGATTGCCTTAAGATGAGGTGACGGTCAAACTAGTTACTTTGTAAAGGAAGACTGCCGAGTTCACACAGTATCTGGTTTTCATCATTAGAGGCATCCGAGATTTCAGGATGTACAACTCACAAGGAGAATCTAAGCGGAAGATATCTTAGGCAATTCTCAGCGTCAATGTAACTCGTGATTATGCTCAAGAGTGTTTTTGCAGCATCGACTGATTCGTAGATGAAGCGAGCGTCTGGGAGCGACGGCACGCCATTATGTGGAGATTCGTTTGTACGCAGAGCGCCTTGAGATTTAGCAGCAACGGCTCGGGTCACCGTCGCTTGGAATGCGTATGCGTTTGTGTATAATCTTAAATACTCGTACGACATCTGGAGTGTTGCTTTGATATTTGGTGGACCTGGGTTGATTTTAGCTAAGATCGTACAAGCAGCAGGAGCATCTTACAAGTCAAAGTTCCCCAGATACTCTTCCAACCCTCGATCGCCCGTCTGAAGTCATCAACATACTTCACATAATTCCCAGCAAGCATCAACTTCATACTGCTTCCCATTCCAGAATAGAGAACATCATGGACGTTGCTGAAGAGTTGAGTGAGATCGAGGTTTGCTTGCAGAACGCTTGCATAATCTATATCTTCGGGGTTCCGGGGTTGAAGAGGGCGGAAGTCGTCAAATTGTCGGCCGTGTCGACCGATTCCTGCGAGGGCGACAGGACCTCGGGACCAGAAAGCACGACCAATTCGGGCAGAAAGTTGTCTGTCTGAGATATAGCAAGCTTCCCCTAGTCAGCAATAAAAAGCAAAATGTCATAAATATCTCACCTGCCCAGGTCACCCTCCTCCTGTTGAAATGAGCGGCTTTGTCTTCGTCGTCATGCTTGATTGCAGTTCTGTCCAGGCCGAGAAAATATCCTATCCTCAACGCCAGTCCAACATGCATCCAGGCAGCTCGATCTTCTTCTCCACATCCAATTTCTTTCCCTTCGGACAATGAATCTTGGGGTTCCCATTCGGAAAGCAACAACAGGGCTTCGACAGCTTCAACGTCACACTTTTTCCCCGCAATGATCTCGGAGATAAGCTGGTGCATGTAGCTTGAACATGTTCGGAGGACATCTTCGCCCTGAGGAAGATCTCTAGATGCAACGGTAATAATTGCTGTCAGGAGATGAGGCTCCTGAGTTGCCATAAACTGCAAAGCGTCTGGTTCAAAACATTTTCGGGGAGCAATCGGGAGGTACGGATGATATAATTGTTTGAATCTTGTTGTCTGTTAGTCATTGGATCTACATTTGAGAGAGGACTAACCTGGCAATGAGTTGGATGACTTGAGAGGTTGACATAAGCCCCTGGGCAATGAGAGCATACTGGGAGGGGTCATTTCCAACATTGTTTGTGACCGGAGTCCCCCCGCCTTGGCCCGGGGTCAAGACCGAGGACAAACGCCCTGAGGCGTGAGACCGCTGGGCCGGACTCGCATATGTGTCAAGCTGAGCTGCATGGCTGAGCATATTCAAGGCATCTGAAGTGGCGTGTAAGTCTGTCGAGGCAATTGTCTCATCGATGTTGGCTGCGGGTATTGATCCATCCTGACGGTACGGATCTTGTGGTGATGATTGTTCGGGAAACGTGCCTTGGATGCCGGCAAATGAATCTGAAAAGCCTCTTGGGCTAGCCAAGAGATTCTGATGATTATCAGTGCCTGCCAGTAGATTGGCCTGTTGTGATATGTTTAGTGAAAAGCCTCTAGCGGTCCTTGACTCGGATACTGTACTGACGGTTTTCCGGACGCGCCTCCCACCCCGCTTCGACGTTGCCAGGACGCATTCCACCTGATCGCGAATGCAGGTCTGGCAAGGAGGAGCACCCGGCTGTCCAAGAGTGCCACTGTTGTCACTGTTTGTCAGCTGTTGTCACTGGCTTCCATGGAGGCTGTCTGGTCTGTTCAACTCACAGGTTGCATTTAGACTTTCGCTGGCGGCATCTTAGGCAAGCCCTAGAGATCCGCTTCATGGGCTTTGACGTGGACGGGCGCCTATCCGCGGGGTCTGGCGGGTATTGCCCCACATCGGTTGAGAAGTCTGATCCGGGTATCATGTTGACTTCTGGATCTGGATCTGGGATCTGGGGAATTGAAGCTCTTCTCGTCCGGCAAACGAGAAAGCTGGGGAAGACATTGGGGATTGAGGGGAAGCTTTCGAGATAGCCGCCGGATTGCGCTACTTGGTAGTGCCTCGGGTGTGGGCTCAATTGCCGCTGGCTGCCGCTGGTTGCCGGCTTTTGCACCGTCTGTTATCGGGTGTTATCAGCTCCCCAGTTAGTAATCCAGTTGCCGTCGATAGTGCCAAATGTGACGGTTGTCTGCCCCAGTGGCGTCGCCTCCCGAGTGAGCTCAACATCTTTTCCCTGCTTTGCACAGGAAAGAAAGTTACCCTTCCCGTCCGGCAAATGACCCCATATCGAACGCGGGGTGCATTGACATGGGAAAGATCGTCGAGATGTCTTGGGGCTAAGGAAAGTTGGTCTATATTAACCTCATGCCACCTCCTGTCACCCAGAGAGTTTTGAACCAGCTCGGCAGGACCAGCATTTTCACATTCTTCAAGTCTTCCGAGCCTCACTACTACGAACCTCTCTCAATGGCGAGCTCCAACCCAACAAATCTGGTCTCGGAGACTTCACCTGCCAAGGCTGATATGGAGTTCTCAGAAGACGTTGAGGCATCCAGAAGCTCCAGCAAGCACGGCGAGAATAACCACATCCAGCACGCTGAGCTCACCGATGAAGATGTTTGTCTTCCCTCCCAGACCTGTTTTGCTGCCCGGTCGAGATGCCTCTGCTAACCTTTTGACAACTAGAGCAAGAGGATCCTCCGCAAAACTGATTCAGTGATTCTGGTGATTCTTGTCTGGGTTTACTTCTTGCAGGTCAGTGAATACCCAGGACCACTCTCTCTTTATAGGAGCTGACACTTGTTTCTGCAGATCCTCGACAAGTCCGTCCTCGGATATGGCTCCATCTTCGGTCTGCAGAAAGACACCGGCCTCAAAGGCAACCAATATTCCCTCGTCGGCTCGATCGCCCCAATTGCCCAACTCGCATGGCAACCATTCTCCTCGATTCTCATTGTTAAAGTCCCCCACCGAATATTGATGCCTGTGTTGGTTCTAGGATGGGGAATTTCACAAGCCGCCATGGCTGGGTGCCACAGCTACACAGGCTTGCTTGTTACCCGGTTCTTCCTAGGATTGTTCGAGGGAGGTTGCCTTCCGCTCTTCAGTATCATCACAAATCAGTGGTACCGTCGAGCCGAGCAGCCGATTCGAGTGGCGGCTTGGTATGGCACAAATGGGCTGGCTACGATCTTTGCTGCTGCTGTGTCTTACGGACTGGGGCATATCAAGTCCGAGGCACTTCACTCGTGGCAGATGTATGTGGACAACATCCCGGATCTTGGCTTCGTGCTGACATAATATAGTATCTTCCTCTTCGTCGGTCTTGTCACTGTCATTACAGCCCCTTTCGTGTACTGGAAGCTCGACAATGGCGTGACTTCCGCACGATTTCTCAACGAGACCGAACGCGCCCAAGCCGTCGAACGACTCCGTGCCAATCAAACTGGTATCGGATCCAGCAAATTCGAGTGGGACCAAACAATTGAAGTTTTCCTGGAGCCGAAGACATACCTCTGGATTGCGATGTCCCTTCTCTTGAATGTCGGAGCTTCTGTCACGAATACCTTCGGGCCTCTTATTCTGAACACACTCATCAAGGACAAATACACGGCCTCACTGCTGAATATGCCTTTTGGAGCTGTCCAGTTTTTCATCATCCTGTTGGCTTCCTACGCCGCCCAGAAAGCGAAGCTCAAGTCTGCGATCCTGGTTATCCTTGTGATCCCTGTTGTCGCTGGCCTTGCGATACTGTATGCTTTACCCAGAAGTGACATTGCTGCATGTCTTGTAGGCTACTACTTCCTGGCCTTCCTTTTCGGCAGCAACCCTCTCATCGTATCCTGGATTGTCGGCAACACAGCTGGGACAACGAAGAAGTCCATCATCATGTCACTCTACAACGCCGGTTCTTCGGCAGGGAACATCATTGGCCCTCTCCTTTTTAACTCCGCGGATGCACCAAACTACCACCCAGGTCTTCGCGCCGTCTTGGGCATTTTTATCGCTCTTGCCGTTGTGATTGTGCTCCAACTTGTAAATTTGATGTTCTTGAACAAGTTGCAGTCGAAGAAGAGAGTTGCGAACGGAAAGGCTGCTGTTATCCATGATGTTTCGATGGAGGATCACTATGCTGATATTGATACCGAGGGAGTTGGCGAGCATGCATTTGATCTGACTGACCGGAAGAACGACGAGTTTGTATATATTTATTGAGTTGTTGCGACTGTGTACAAAGGTTTCAATGTTTTATGAATTATAATCATCGAATAGAGAACAAATGTCATTACATCGCTTTCGCTTGTTCCAAGAAGTCAATCCTACATTCGTGTTCCTATTAGATAACGTGGATCAGCACAAGTCCTCAACAATACATCTTCGACAAGACAGACTCACCTTCATCCTCGGTTTTTTTTCATCATAGAAAACTTCAAATCGACTTGTTATCCCAGGGCTCGTATCCTCCATTCCCTTCCTTACTCTCGTCCTATATTTCCTGTAGACAGCCGCAACCAAAGTCGTCATCTCCACCATCGCAAAACTGTCCATCGTATCAACAGCCAGCCGGTGCACATATCTCATTCCGCATGAATGGACTCACTGGATCCCAATACACATCCGCCCACCACTCGAGAACGCCCAAAACCACTTCTTCATCTCCGCCACGTCCTCGAGATCCCCAAGCCACCTTTCCGGGTTAAAGAGAAGCGGATCTAGAAACACGTCCGGATTTCTGTGCAGCGTGTATGGACTCATACTCACTACCGTTCCAGCCGGAACTCGAACCCCATCGATGACGCAGTCGGTTGGCAAACATCTCGGCTCCGAAGCGGGAAGAGGTGCATACAACCTCAGTGTCTCTTTGAGCACAGCATCAAGATACTCCAACTTGCCTGTTGCTTCTGCGGTGGGGATACCCCGACTGTCGAGATCAGAAGCTAGTAGCTTCGCGTTGACTTCCTCGATCAGTTTTTCCTGGTATTCGGAATTTTCGGGGAGGGAGAGGGCCCAGATTAGGAACATGAGCGTGTCGCTTGTGGTATCCACGCCGGCGAGAAGATGGTCCGCTGCTTCTGATGCGATTTCGAGGTCGCTCAATCCACCTTCAACTCTTTTTTTGTTCGACATATGACTTTCCCACAATCGACCAATAATATTGGTAGCGCCCTTATCTTCTTTTTCGACCTTGGGAGCCGCTTTAAACGCTCCCCACGCCTCCAGAGCATGCTTGCGTATCCCAGTATACACCGTCGGTTTCGTCTGCGGAAGCAACCCCAGAGCCTCAACAACCTTTTCCGTAATCCCCGTCCTGCTCATCAGAAATCCCGTATACCGAGGCAAATGACACGCAAACCAAGCAAGCTTCCTCCTTTTCGGATCCAGAATATCAGAAATCATCCTCCTATCCCTATCACTATCCCCTTTCTCCCCCAACGCTTTAGTTCTCCCAAACTCCCCATAAAGAAACTCCGTAATACTATCCAAAGCATAATAATGCAAGCTCCTGAAAATCTCCCTCCCCACCTCCGGCTCTCGCTCTAGTAATCGCATGAACTCCCATACCTTCATCTCCACAGCTCTCGCTGCCCCTTCTTTCAGGATAACGGATTTCGAATACGGGTATGTAAGTAATTTCTTGCGTTGAGAATGCGCTGCAACAGAAGCGAACGTGAAGAGATTCTGCGTCCCGTACACATCGAACATTCGATAGAAGGACGTCCTTTCGAAACCGCTCCCGGCACCGTAAATCGTTCGAAGAGCAGAGAGACGCGAGAACGAAATCTCGCGCGGTCCGATGCGGATGATGGGACTGTACTTTGTGTGCAGAGCGTGGATGGTGCGGGTGCGGGTGCCGCTGTAGTCGGAGAAGGCGAGACGCCATTTTGTGAGTGCGTAGAGGGGGGGACTGGGGATGTGGTTGAGGATGAGCAGGTTTTGAAGGGAGTGGTAGGAGATGAAAAGGAGGAGAGGGAATAGAATTAGGGTGACGGTGTTGAGGAAGGTTATATCTGAGATGAGGATGTCGAGCATGTTTGTGGATGCAAGCTAGGCCCTGGAATGCATAGACGCAGCTTTGTTGATCGAAGATTTTAGCAACAAGGACCAACTTCAGCGTCGCCACGATAGAGATGGAGATTGGGTATAGGTTTGCGGGTGGGTCTCACGTTGAGGCGAGTTCCTCAAGCTGGCTTTGAGTCTGGATCCTCGAAAGTGGGGAGGATGTACCGTCTGTGTGGTGACATGTGATCAACGAGACAAAGTGCGAAACAATGTCATTGATTCAGGCTCTTAAAATAATGATTAAGGGTCTAGAATTAATCTGATGTATTCGCTACATATAGTGCACCTGAAAGTTGCAGTTACAGGGGTGCAATACACATGAGGTGAAGCTTGAAAAATGAGTATATTGTAATGTCTGAAGAAGTTGTTTAAGGAGCCAAGTGGGCGACTGCTCGGGGAGCTTATATCCCACTGGAACAGCCTAATCCCCATTGGGAATGGCTAGTACGAAAGGAGAGGGGCACGTGATATCCAACTGACAGCACCCCCATCCTCAAATATTAGGTTGTTACGTGGTATTATTATGCACTCCGTTGAGGAAAGGGGCTCGCTAAGAATGAAAGTTTAGCGACATTGCTCTCAATTTGACTGTCGAGTGAGCGGTACCAAACCGAGGATTTCTCAATGTTTTGCCACTGTATTCGCAGCTTTTGTGGCAGGCTAAATCTGAAAACATCATGAAGATTAGAGACGTCACTGACAGACTGCTTTTCTAGCCTTTCTACTTTGGAGTTCCGCATATCTTTTTTATCCACTTTTTTGTGTTCATAGGGAGATGTTTGAAGTTCTTTTGCCTCTCGCTACCCAGGAGTCTTCTCCGCCGAGAGAAATCTGGCGAGTGCTAACCTTACCGGGATGGCGCTCTCGTGATTACGGGAAGTGATAAATGGGGTACGATCTATGGAATCTACGATATTCCAGAGCAAACCGGGGCTTCCCATGGGTACTGGTTTGCAGACGTCGCATCACTCACCAAAGTAAGATCTATAACGACCCTTGGTCTTACCCTCAGCGGCTGGCTGCACTCACAAGTTCATCTCAACCATCCTATTACAGTGCAGAAAGAGGAGCTCCCGCCCACGGGCAGCGCCTCTCTCTCTTACCCCTGCAGCCTCTTCACTCATGATTGGGGTTGTTTTACGATCTGCATCTACCCCGCCTCATATCGCAACCTACGACAATCGTTCTAGAATACAGTAAAGCACGCTCAGATCTTGAAGTTCTCGTATTCTGAAACACACATATCAGGATTGATTAGCTCAAGCCTCAATCATGTGCTCCCGGGTCGTCTTGCTGAAGAAGGAAAACAATGGAAGGCGGGACTCCCAATCATTTAGGGTCCTCTTTAGCGATTATCCTATCCCACATTATGCCATTATTGCTTTTACCTCTCAATAATCACAGAACCTCTCCAATCGCCGTTCTCTGCTTCCGAGCAAGCCAATTTCATTAAAATCCTCCCCTTGACTGAGCTTGGACTTGATATTTTTCGCAGTTGGGACAGTAGCATTCGCGTCGTTGCGTTAAAGCCCTGTCCTTGCTTATAAGCGGATAAGGTAACGAGGGCGAGGCAGCTCGAGTCAAGCCACAAGTGGGCGGAAGTTTCACCACCATTGGCGATTCTCGACCGGAGAAAGCGAGGGATGGTTCATGAAGTGAGACCGAAGCAGAGCATTCGGATACTCGAAACAGCGAATGTAGAGTGTGCTGGGAAGCAGTTATTAAAGTGCAATCTTTTCTTGCCATCTTTGTTGCGCTAGGAAGAGCTTTTTTTATTTCAATTGAGAAACTGCTGGATACGTCGTATCGTGGACGGAGAATCCGGTCCCACGACGACTGACGGACTTTGGTGCTGAGATCTGCTTACGAGTCCCCTAGCGTATGTACAAGTTCTTGCGTGAGGCAGGTCATCCAAACCCTCGAGATGGTGCCAGGTACGTTGCTTGCTTCAAAGACAAATGCGCGTATTGATCTTTGATGCCAAGAACGCTCAGTTTCCATAGGCTCATCACCGGACTGAGATCCACATCTCCCTTACAAAATGCCAAATTTCCGCCATATCCAAAATAGCATTTGATTTTTAAAAAAGCACCATCGCTATCCAGCAGCTGCAGGGCTTGGAGAAAGAAGGCGGGGCAAATGCTGTGTACATGAACTTTTAAGCAGCACAGACTTCGGCCACGCCATCTAATTGTCCCAATAGGATCCAAGATGCCGCGAGATTTCATGAATCAAGTACCTGCCCGCCTCTCCAATAAACCAATCTCTACGATGCGCATGCAGAAGCACCGCGTAATGAGCAAGGATTACCAGTGCTTCCGGATTCCGCTTTATCACCAGATTCATGTACTCAGTTGGCACCAGTATCGGCCAGCTCGCAAAAGTGTTATCCCTACCGTTTGACATGTGCTCCCGGTCGAAGGTTCTCTGAAGGTGGTCGATGGCAATCTCGCATATTGCCATGGATGCTGGCCCAAGGTCCGCCGAACTGAGCAGGGCGCGTAGCTCATCGCATTCCTTGCCGATCATATCATTCGTATTATGCTTCTCCTCTCCCGCTGCAAGAGCTTCCTGGAGCTCCAATTGTTGTAGAAGACGCAATGCGTGACTTTTGATTGCCCGAAGTCTAGGCCGAAGATCGCGATGGAGATCAAAGCAATGGATGAAGCTGTTCAGGAAATTACTATAGTCATTATTTAGGCTGCTGACGACTCCGCAGAGCGAATGTATTGCTGACAGGAACGAGAAGAGGGCAATTGAGACGCAATTTTCGTCATCTACTACAAGGTGAGAACCTTCGAAGATGGTGAGGGCGCAAGTTTGGAGACCGGGTGCTTGGTGGTGGTAGAATTCTTGTTGGGCGGGGTGGAGGACGCTTAGATGAAGGGCCGACAGCGCGAGGATCTCTTGCATGAGATATGGAGCAGATAAAGCTGCTTTAATGGTAACAGCTTGTGAGATTTGGGTCTCTTGGGTGTCTAGAAAGAGCGTCTTTGCGATCTCGGCCGTAAAGTGATGAAGTAGTTGGATGTGAAGCATGGTCACCTTAAAATTGTCTTCTGCAGTCCCTGCTATCGAGAAATTGGCATTTGAGACAGTTGGTTCCTTTATTCTAGGGTGGATGTTGCTGGGAGATACAGATGCGGCGGAAGGGTCCAATGATGAGCCATCTCGCGATGCCGTTCGAGGCGACGCTGAAGACTGTGAGGCACCAAGTGTTCTTCCAGGTGCATACATACAGCGAAGCTGCGCTGTACCGCATTGTATACATGTTGTATGGGATTCATCGCACTGTAAAGAGAGCCTGGAGTTAACACACAGGAACTCTGTGATATGGAGGGTCACATGTGTGAACGTTCGACTGAGCCTGGGGAATAGTTTGCCTAGCATTCAAATTGAGAAAGTCAAGAGGGGGAAAGCCGTACCTTGATATGCCGTCTCTTACACTCTACGCATCCGTTTCTGCTTTTTCGGTGCCCTCAGCGAAGCATGGTGGGAGTACGACTACACGTCGTATCGGTCGGCATGTGCTGGGGTCGATGTATCGATTAAGGTTAGCGAGATCTCTTCAAGCTCTCTCGTCTTATCCTGACGAAATCATTTCACTCTATACAACTGCGCGTTTGATCAGGGCGAGCTGGAGGATAGTCTGTTGGAGCAAGCAAAACTTAAGGTACGAGGGAATACGAAGGACTTTACGAAATGATTTCGGTGGTCGCGAAATCGCGAAGCCCAGCCTGAAAAGGGTCTGGTCAGGCTATTTCTGGATCCGGTTATACGCTTACGCGCGTCGTATTCGGTGCGCCTCCGTTCCAAGTACTCAACACAAAGCTTCTAAGGATCGTCTCCAGGACACGAAGAGAGTTCTAAATATAGGAGAGCGCAATATTGTCAGGTAGGCATGGCACACTCAGTCTATAATCAGAACCTCTGCTGTCGACAACAGCTGGTCAGCTGAATCAGCTTGTATCACGTGCTTAGCTCCACGTGATCAAATGGTAGCTTACAAAGCATATAAGTGCTAATAAACCTCGAAGACGCGTCCGCTTTGCTTACATTTTCTTTTCACATGAGATATGAAATCAAAAAGATAACACATCACACCCAAGGAGAGAAAACCGACCAGGACAAAGCGGAAATCCCACTACTTATCCCATCATCTATCACTGGCCGAGAATATCCTAACTAGATTTCGAAAAGAAAGTTGCAAAGCATGGAAGATTCAATAGATGTCTCTAGGTATACCTCTCACCCACAACTCCGGCTTCTGCCTAAGAATATATGCAGGACTCTCCAGCTCCCAATCAAGCTTGTCATCTACCAACTCATAATCAAACAAGAACACCATCTTTGCGATCAGAATGCGCAGTTCCATCCACGCCATACTGTGTCTCGTTAGTCCAGCTCCAGTTGCGAGCTCAATTCCGGACTCAAAAACGAGTTTGTTCAGAATCCATGTGGGCTGTTCACTCACTTCTGTCCAGCCATCCCCACAATTTCCAAAACTGAGCTAGGCTCTCATTTAAAACTGTCAATAGGCCCATAACTCTTTTCCTTGAGAAACACAGCATTCGAGGTAGAAGACATCGATATGCCTATATAATCAATCGACATTGCAAGTAATTGCAAGTACGTTGCCGACGACCAGCGCTCGTGAAGTGCTGGCACTCCAATACCCGCTGCAAGTCGTCAATTCCGGGTAATTGCCTCGGGCGCTTACGAGTCAGATCCGTGTGAGGTACTCCAGATTGAACTGCTGAAATACAGCTATAACAAATCAGGGTGGCTGTCGCGTGGTATTCAAGCATTCTGATTCGCCTCCAAGACCACTTTGGATGATTTTCTGCCAAACGCAGGAGATGCCAAGGGCGAATGGAGATATATTATTGCGGCCGGACAACACGAGCCTTTCCGATGTTGACTTCGCCTTCAAAATCGGGATATCTGATGCTTATTAGTACACTCATATTCATCTTTAGTAGCCAAACTCACTTCTCTAAGAACGAGGGGCCAAGTGTCCAATTGCAATAAGTTCGAATATGAGTTATGAATACAGGATTTACAGTAAATTCACTGGCTGAGATTCGAATCAGGGTATCTGCTGGTTCATACGGCCAATTAATGGATATTGTCTCATTACAAGCGTTCTTAAATGCTTCGAATTTATCGTGGTATTGTGCGTCTCGACATAGTCTGTCTCTGGACCTAGGCCTGAAAGGAGATAAGCAGGTACCTTTAAAGCAAGCAGGTTGGGACTAACCAGGGCATCATATCAACCCATGCTGGATGAGATGTAACAATTTGTGCAGCTCCAGGTCTCAGCCAGTCGGGCATTGCATAGTAGTCTTCTTCACTACCTGTGATAATCCACTGCTGCAATCAGCAAAGCAACTTTAGGTGGGTTGACTCTACGTACCCGTATTATGCAGCACATCACATACATAATGGCAATCTGAGAGAGGTTAATACAACACAGATTATATCAGAGAGACAACTCACTTGCTCAGGTAGACTTTCGACCGTCATAACATATATCACATTCTGAGACATTTAGCGATTTTCAACTGCCAAAGCATACCGCTCAACCTACCTGGACAATCGAACTTGTCAATGGGAATGAGCTGGCATGATGCTGAGGATTCAAGAGAGCTTGTACATGTGGAAATTTAGGATTTTTGAACTCCAAAGCGTTACCTCCGACAGCATGCAAAGGCTTCAGAGTCTCGATAAGTTCCAAACAGACCTTATCAAACCTGCAAGTGGCAGGATAATGAACTGGTCGCGCGTCCCATACGGGAATTGACACCGTCTGCTGTTCAAAATCTTCGTACGAGTAGAAAAGGCTTGGGTCCATGACCGTTTGCCGCCTAGAATCTATACTTTGCCGTTAGACCCGATACATTTTGAAGGGAATCAGCCATGAGTGTTACCAGAAGAGACCTGTCCCGGCACAACTAACGAATTTGAAAACTGGGAACCCATTCCCATGTTTGGCTGTGACTGATTAGGTTGTCTAACTACCACGTCCATGATCGCAGCTGTTCCTTCGGGGAAGGTTTCCGGTCCCGGAAGAGCTTGTGGCGGTGCTGTCGTGGGAATTGTGCCTGGAGGAGCCAATTGATTTTTCTCTTGGAGAGAGGCATTTTCCAACCTGGTAAGATGAAGTTCCTGAGTCAAGATTTCAACTCGCTTCTCCAACTCCGCGATTGTTTGTTTCACGCGTGCTCTATCACTCAGTCAATGTTTAGTTCTGCGTGGAGTCACTTTACTTGACGCACCTAGTCTGCCGCTGACTCTCGCGGTCTTGAGCCCGCTTTCGCTGCAATTGCTCTGGGGAAAGTAACGATACCGAGCGGCTTGCCTGCTTCAGCTTGCTGGATTCCCCAGACTCTGGTGTATCCCCGGGATCGCGTTTGACATGAATTGTTGACATGTCGAAGTCCTCCACGTGGGGTGGTACAAGATCCGTTCAAAAACTGAGCCGCACTCGAGTCAGGAGGGGATTGTAGATTACAGTATGGTTAGCTCACGGCGTCAGTCGCGCGTTTCAAAAGGTGGAGTGTATCTTTATAAGCCAACGAGATATCTAGGACCCAGGAGGAGAGCTCTCTCACACCTCGTTTGGCCTCAGTCCTGTGGTCCCGACTGAAAATAAGCATGGCTGTCTCCTCAGAAAATACAACCAATGGGATGCCCCCCATGGGCACCCACTGTTCTCCCAGGGCTTCCCACCAACGGGGCTTCTTCCGTTGCGAGATCCCGCTCTCCCCGCTCGCCTGCAGTGCACACTGCACATTCAACTGAATTGCTTCTCTGAAACACGGTACGGAACATTCTCAAGGGGTTTTAGCGCAAACCACCCACATTGGGATACGAAGCACTTAGTGGAGCAATTCCAACTCCACGGTCACACCTCCAGCCCGCTTCTTACGGTACTTCCGTACTTATCAGATAGCGGCGTCATGGATGTTCCTGGGAGCCGGGTCTCCACTGGGAGAACGTGGTGAGGAAAGTTCTACGGCTTCTCTACATACAGCCCTGTGTAACAGCGGCACAGCATTACGAGTGTGTGCAGCATGGCTGAAGATAACCAACCACCTCTCTTCCCTGGAAACCGTGCAAAGACTCCAGATAACGACCTGTGGGCCCGAGTCAGACGCCGGACAAGGCTCCTCATTCGAGCACCCACCTTCCGCCAATGCAACCCCACGAAATACCACTGTCCATTTCCAGCGACTTGGAGACGACAACGGGTGCAACCTTCAGGGATCTGTAGCGCCATGGGACGGCACGGGCAACGGTACAGCTTCTCCCCGCGCGATGCCGAGAGCGATCGCCGCTACTTATTAAACATGTTCCATGCTATCAGTCGATTCTCGGGACGCCCACATGCTCCACTCTGCGGGAGCTCTAGTCTTCTTTTCTTACAATCGGTCTCGAAAGTGCTCCTCCGAAGTTTCAAATTGAGAGAGTCTATACCGGGCCGATGGCTACAAACTCGAGCGGTGACGGCGAACATGCCGTAGCTCCCATAGAACATGACGAGAAAACGCGATTCATGTGGTTCAGCAGGTTCAATCTGCCCTCCATGTGGATTACAATGACCCGCCAAGAGGGTACTTCCTCAAACCTTTGCTTCTGGGTAAATTGCTAGCATCTGGTCTCTCTGTCTCTGTTGCAAGTAACTTCTCTCCCTTTAGCTACTAACTTGCGTAGGGTATGAGAGGATTTGCATTTGCAGCACCTCTTCTCGGTGTCATCAGCAATGACATTGGTCCTAATGACAACTATGTCTAGGTTGCACATATCTACACTCTCACACCTGCCATCGGACAAGTTCCCGTCGGCAGACTCTCTGATTCGTTTGGCTGAAGATGGTTCTTTATCCTGAGTTTAGCTTCGGCACTACTAGGATGCATCATCAGCGCCATCACAACCACTATTCCAATTCTAATCGGTGGCACTATCTTAGTCAGATTCGCCGCAGCTTCTCAACTCTCACACACCTTCGTGATAAGTGAACTCATACCCTTCAACAGCGATTCGTCAGTTTGGCATTCTTGTACGCGTGGGCGGTGCCCTTTTCAGGCTTCGGACCGGCGATATGATACGCGTTTGTCCAGCACACAAAGCACACATGGAAATCCTGCTATTATCTGATGATAGCCATCAATGCCGTGGCAGTGCTGTGTTGGTTCTTGCATGTTCTTCCACCAAGTAACCCTCTCCAATCCGGCAATTGACCTAATGGCAGCTACTTCCCTCCACCTTGAATGAAAAATACGCACACAAGACAAAGCGTCAGGTGCTAGAAGATTTTGACTTCATTGGCCTCGTACTGCTCGTGAGCGGACTCCTCATCTTTTTGATGGGTATATCCTGGGGCGGGTCCTACGCATGGAAATCCGCACACACAATAGCCACAATCGTCTTCGGATGCTTTGCCCTCGTTGCTTTCGTCCTCTACGGAGCATTGGTACCGCTCAAGGAACCACTAGTTCCAATGCACTTGTTCAAAAATACTCTCTGGGTGGCAACTATGATGGTCGTTGCGCTGGGAGCAAGCGTGTATTACGCCTTTGCGATTGCATGGCCGACGATGGTATTTTCGCTGTACACGAGTGACCTTACCCACGGAGCATATCTATATTGTGCTACAGGTTGTGGGACAAATGCTGGGCAAATAATTGGCGGAACCGTATGTCGTCGACTTGGAAGGCAGAAAATGCAGATCGTGGTGACAGCTATCTGCATGGGGACGTTCCTTGGTCGTAAGACATCTCCCACTCTCAAGCTCTTTGCTTTGATCTTCTCTAATTCGCTTGCGACCCTAATACTTCTTCCTACGAAGATAATGCTTCTCTCAGGTGCCTTGTTCCTAATGCCACCTCCTGATACTTCGTTGTGGGCTGCGTGTTGTAATTTTAAGCTGTGGGGTCACGTGCAACATATAAATCAGGTGAAAAAGGGCTGAATTGACTATTATTCTAAAGTGGTAAGTAGCCTGTATTTATAGGCCCTAAACGACCTAAACTACGTAGCGTAAACCCTAAAATTAGATGCCTCAGCTGTATTGGCGACCACGATCATATAGCTTTATAAGGCTTTCAGCACCTATTAACCATTGAAAGTATGAAAATCCGTATTCTGCAGTCTATAAGTATAGAAAAAGTATCTTATCTCCAAACGTAGCAAGTATCTCCAGACATCAATACTTCTCTCGATTCCAGGGGACTGGAATCAGCTCACTGCTTGAATAGATGGAGCTCAACTGGAGAATCTGATACGAGGACTTCGTCCATTTCAAGAGAATGCTCGTATTACTCCAGGATCCAATTCTCCCAACAAATGCCATGGTAGACGTCCTGCACACCCTCCACAAGACAGGTTCCCATCAACTCAGCTCTCCTGAATCCGGACTTCTTTTCCCTTACCACCATGGGTAGATACCCTCCCCTCACATGCACAAGCGTGTCACCCTTCCCTGCAAGCGGAGGCACTAAAGCCATATGTCCAACTTCCGTGATGCAGAATACTCTCCCACATGTATTGAGGGTTAGCCTCCGTGCCAAGTACATAGCCATGAGATCCATCTCGTGAAGCTTGGACATCGTTGGAGGTTCCTGCCTCGTTCCTATAGAGAGAAAAGACTCAAAAAACTTGCGTGCTTGTATGGAAAGGGGCGAATAGAGTGTGGGAACTGCACTCATAGCATCTTGGTATTCGCTCTCTTTCATAATGAACTGCCAAAAGTGCTGGTCGACTTTTGCTTGAGATCGTGAATTCGAGATTAAGTGTTGCCGTGCAAGCTGCCGGGAGTTCAAATACCAGTTAGGTAGGCTTTCATCACCAGCCTGTTTCCAGTAGTCGGATAGTGATGAAAATTCAGGCATGAAAACGTCAGGAAGCGTATGGAATTTCGCTTTAGGTCCCAAACTTTTGATCTTGTCGAAAGCGAGAGCCTCAAGGTGTATAATTTTCTCATTACTCGCGTGAAAAGTCACTCTGCCAGCCGGATCCCTGGATAGAATACCGTGCATGGAAGCATGCCGGATTCCAGCTACCATATCTGAACCGTAGCCAGGCACCCATGACGGCAGCTTCTCTGAATCTTTTGACGGTTGTTTGCCACTCCATGAGTCGTGTCCGCGACCTGCTGCCGATAGTAGATGGAACCATGAAGTAGTAGAAAGTACAAAAGCTGTTGCCCTCAAGAAAACTTGCTCCCACTCGTCCTCGTAATTTAGCGAGGAAGTCAACTGTTGGGCATCTCCTGCAATGCCGAGAAGCGCAAAGATTTTATCCTTCGGAAGAGTAGCTTTGCAAGGAAATGTCGCAACCAAAAGAGCGGCAAGAGGAAGGATCTTGCCGCCTTGTGTCGAGACTCTGAGCATGTTCAGAAATTCTAGATGAGCCCAATGTATTTCCTCCAATACGTTGACGATGATATTCTGTCCATGTTCTCGGGTTGAAGTATTGCTACCAGTCGTCTTGAGAAGGTTATGCTGCAGCAGACGGGTTCTGAGCTCTGAGTTGTGGCTAAGACGATTTGCGGCCGCGACTAGGTCCTCCCACTCCATACATATCCCATGATACATAACATGAACGGTTTTCCCAGCGGCCACTTCTTGAACAATCCAAATTCTTTCAAACCAGGGGTGACTGAATAACTTCCCTACAGCCACAAATGCGTCCTTTTCGTTGCCGAAGAGACCTGGGAGTAATTGAGTGGTGGACGTGATAATCTCTGGCCAATTCAAGGCCCTAATCATCTTGCGCGTAATTCGAGTATCCTTTCTGCTTTCTGGAGCGCCCAGCCAGACCACAACTCGAGTTGCCCGTCCATAAATTTGAGTCATCATAGGAATCTGACTACCCTTCTCATCTGGGTCTGTCTGATTGATACAAATCGCATCAATCCAAAAGCAGTGGGATGTAAAAATCGATCTTCGATACCACAGTAGTTCGTCTATCGCAGAAGTGACAAGAATGAAGGCTCCGTTTACATTTATTGGGATAGATGGCGGCTTCCGACCCCAATGGTATGAGATGGCCTCGAAAGGGGGTGCTTCGTTCAGGCCAACTTCGATGAGCTCGCAGGAAGGCCGGGAGAAAAACCACCTCTTCTTCAATACTAAAAGCCTGATATTCCCCTTTTTTTCTAGCAGGCTGTACTCATAAAGCCTGTACTCATTAAGCTGCCTTCCACCCCACTTGCCGATGGCGATTTCCAAACGATCAAATGGGGAGAGTAGGGTTTCGCACACATGCATGAAGACCCCACGAATATTAAGGTCGTATCTATTGTGCAACCTGGTGAATTGTTTGATCCTTGGTATCAAAATGGGTAATAAGAAAGCTTGAATTCGCTTTCCCAGCCCGTCGGGACAGGAGGTGTAGGCGTCCCAAAGGCAGATCCAGACCATAGCGATAGCGCCATGGATAGACCATAGGAATCCAAGGAAGAGAATCATCATCTTGGGCCCAAAGTATAGCATGAGCTGGATTTCCACTAACGCCATCGCATTGAATAGTCTCATGTCGGTTTCCGCTCCGCGAAGATACCTCCCCATCGGCGGGAAGAGTGGAAGAGCTTGCCATACCGCGAATAGCTTGAAGAGACTCAATGGACCTAGAAAGGCAAAGAAGCGAGATAATAGAGGCATCTCGAATGAGAATTTCGTCGGTTTGGAGGCTGTGATAATATAGGCGAAAATGGAGTGTATTCGCGAACCAAAGATGAGGTCAAGAATAGGTAGGATGATTCCGCCAGCAGCTGAGAGTGCTGGAGCTGGGTCTTCTCCTCCCAGAAGAAGGGACAAAATTATGGTCAAAATGTTCATAATGGGATAGTGTTTGGCCTTGTTAAATGATTTTCTCCAAAAGAGAGGCGAGCAGAATCCTTTTTATTGCAGTTCCTGAGCAGCTGAGAACTTGAAACCGCCACTTCAGCCACGCCTTGAATTCGGGGTAGTAGGAGGAATTCACTGCTGTACGGATTATGCGCGCGCTAAGTAAGCCTCGCCCAATAGCACGTAGATCAACAAACTAGTCTTTTCTTACATTGGATTCTCATTTGTTACATTAACCTTGAATTGGTAATGAAGTTCTGAATTTGGCATGGTATACTCCGTACAGCTAGTAGCTGTCACCTTAGAGTTTCAATACTAAATCACACCTTCTCAATAGCGATACTCTCTCTAAGACGCAATTCAACATAAAATTGACATTCCGATCCGCTTCGGGGCTCGAGTTTTCCAGCAATGCGAATGTATACCCACCACTCTCGAGTTCCCACTCCTACTCCCATTCAAAATAAGTAAACACTTATTAACTTCTAACTCTATACTCACTACCTTAACCTTTAACCTCCTCAAATAAAAGTTCTAGAGAACTATTAGCTGTCTCACTAACTATATAATACTTACTTACTCTCTTTAATAAATAACCCTATAATATATACTCCCCTTTACCTTCCCCGTGCTTACCTTAACCTTAAAGGAAATCGTATTATTAACTCTAAACGTATTATTTCCGCTATAGCTCTGAGTCTTAAACCTACTGATATCAAAACCATATAAGATTAATTCTAGCTAGGGCAAAAGGGCCAAAATTGGTTTTATATTATAGTGCGCAGGCTTGCTTAGCCTTTGCTTAGGCTCTGCTTAAGTACACTCATCCTTATCTCAGGTTAAAGCAGCAGCTGCTCACGTCCGGAGACTAAAACGGAACTGTTAAGGATGAGATTAAAGCCTGACTTTTGTGGCAGGGACAGCTCAGTTAACCCCCTTTTCCTCGCTTAGTCCGACCCCAATCTGAAGAAAATTGCAAATATCTCGGTACAACTCTTGCTATAAATTTAGACTGTTAATGCCAATTAGCTAGCTCTTCTTCGCCCAAAGCCTTGTGGATGGTGTAGTGAAGTAGTGGAGAGGATCATTTTGAATCTAGAGGATAGACTCATCAGCTTTGCAATAATCGATTGAATATATACCACTTAGGCTATATCGTAATATGCCTAGGCAGACTTTGGATTTTTCACCTAAATTCCTTTTCATCTCATTTTTAAATAGATGTAATTTCATTTTTTTCGTGTCGGTGAAGAGTTCTTATGGGAATGGGCGATTGTGTTTGTCAATATGATTGGACACCTAGGTAATGTTTCGCTAACATGTGACTTGGTTGTTTCTGTCAGATCCACATCTAGGCACCTAACTTTTCTATTGGCCCAGTTCGTGGCCTTTCCCAAAACGGCCGCTCGGTGAGGAGACATCCATAGCGCCGTGGCTTTGATAACCGCGAAGTATTGATTGGCTGGGTGTGAAGAGTGCCAGAGGCTGAGCTAAGCCACATCTCTCCTTGGCATCCATCGTGATTTCTGTTTATGCCATGATAAAAAGCTTGTGGGCCCCCCAGAACGCCTTTCACTACAAATTACTTCCTTGATTTTTTTTAAAACTTTGTCGTGTTCACTGTATCACAGTGTAATCAAATCCTATCCAGCCTTCTGATCCATCAATCATTATGACCCCCGCATTGCCATCCAAGAGGAACACTTCTTTGGATGGTCCAGAGTCGGCTTTCACTTGCTTTGCAACTAGACTCCAGGGCGCTCCTAGAAAGAGAGCTAAGTTCGATGCTAGGGCTCGGGAGAAAGTGAAAGGTGTCCGAAAGAGGAGCGCCTGTCTTCGATGTCGCATTCTTAAGATCCCTGTGCGTATCCACATTGAACGACATGACTTCTGCTGACCGTTGAAAGTGCTCCCTTGATGATCCATGCGCAACATGCATGGACTTGGCCCTCACTGTATCATCTGCACTGGAAAAGAAGATCTTACGATGGTCTGATTGCATCCGAACGTCGTTGACTGACGTGAGTATCTTCACTCATGGTAAGTTCATCTTATCAGCTATCATCTAAGCTCTAAACCGATGTACAGATATGTTTCTAATGCCTTCTTCACACAGCCTTGCCATTCCCAGAAAACTGGCAAGGAATCATGCTCCAATTAGGATCAACACCGGTCGAGCTCGCATTTGCAGATGATGTGAAGTGGGAAGTTGGCGCTTTCACAGAAGGGTGTGCAAAGTGGATCAGCGACCCCGAAATGAGGGATATCAGTCAAGTCGGGGCCATGTCTTCGCCCCAATTCCAGGATATGATCAAACCTTTTGTGGGGGACGCAGTCTGCAAATCCTTTCAGGGTATGGTATATACGCTATCTCTGGCTCATACTCAGCAACGTACGACGGAGAAACACCAATATACTGTCTCCGAGCTGCAGAGAATTGGGTCACTTTCCGGCGAGCATTTTTTGGCTTTTCTAGAGAAAAGCCTCAAACCTCAGCCGCTGGGAAAGCTTTCCAAAAATGAGCTTCAAGCATTGTTCCTCATGCTCATTGGCACTATTCTTGCTGTCGGCTATGCTCAACCAATTGAGGAATTTCCTCCGTTTCCTCCAATCGAAGTAAGTCCTCTTGACTGTCAAGTTGCTGTTTGATAACTGAACATTGTTAGGATGCCGACTCGAATTTAAATCTTCCACACACTCTGCACACTGCCATGCAACACCATCTTTGCCGTACATTGGCCCATTATGCAATATATCTCGCTGTGAAACTTGGACTACCAATTCCGAGTAGCAAAGAACGATTCATATTGGAGTCCGCACATCGTTTGTGGAATAAGGAGGGCCATTTCATATGGGCGACAAAAAGCAAGGACCAAGTTGAGGATGAAGATGACAAGGAGATCGACACTTCATCACTGACCTATGACTATTCTCGCATTGATGTCGACAAATGGGCCTTTCATCTGAGCGAGTATTACTCGACAGGCAACCCCTCCGGTTTTCAAGCCCAACAAAATCAGCCGTACCACGACTTCTCAAATGCACAAGATCCCACTGGCTCCCCAAACGTCGTCATCGTTGATATAACTGCAGCAGAATATCATAGGCAAGAGGATTTTGGTAGCTTAGGGGAAGCGGACCTTTTCTGTCCCTTGTTCCAACCAATGGAGCTTGGAAAGCGTGTTCTTGAACCTGCTATTTGTGGTTATGTTGTCGAAGCATTTGCAAAGCCTCTTCCAGCGTGGTCGTGTTGGCCCGCGTGGGACACTCAAAATTTCTTGCTTGTGTAGGATTGTGGATGCAAGTAAGGTGGAAAGATACTAGCTTGATTGAGTATCTTCTGTCTTTTTCCCAACCATTCTCTGGTGCCAAGATTGCACAGGTTTATTTGCGGTTGCTCGGCTAGCCCCCTTTCCCTCGCTTAGTTCGATCTTGATTTGGAGAAAAGGAGAAGCATCCGGCCGTTTCTAATTCCTTCTGTGGTCAGGCTTAGGAATTCTTTGAGCGAAGATGTCTAGTTAGATTTCCAATGTTCAGCATTTGAATTTTCTTGCAATTGTTGAATAGAGGTTTTTCGAGCTTGTGTGGTGCCATTTCGGCCGGCTCCAATTACAAATTCATTATCTCCGAATTTACCCCGCACGCGTCATTGAATTGGTAATCCGAGCACGCCACTTGCCTTTACATAATATTCGGCATCTGCATATAAGATGTAACAGATTTCCTAGCTCTCAATTGCCTTGTAGCATGAACAATCTCGGGCGAAAATTTGCATTCACCGCTCCAAGCAGAACAACTTCAAGATTGCTCGTGAAGCGTACCGTGCAGAGAAACCTGCATCTGCCCCAGTCAACCACGATGACTACCGCAACGTTCAAATACATCGATCCAGCTTCTTACGAAGGCAAAGGCAAACCATGGGGGAAAGTCGACGGTCCCGGCAAATCCTTCACCCTCAAAGACTACCAACGAAACGTCACCTCCTTACGTGGCATAGAGTCTGAATTCTCGACCGAAAACAGCGGATTCGCACTCTACAACCACCCCGCGCAGGAAAAGCTCTTTACCGATGACACTGCAATTCGAAATAAATATTACGCCGAGGTGGAGGCCATGCTGAAAGAGCGGCTGCCGGGGAAGGTGAAGAAAGTGGTCATCTTCGACCACACGATACGCAGGAGGGATAAGAATGCGCCTCGCCAGCCGGTTCAGCAGGTGCACGTTGATCAGACGCCTGGCGCGGCAGCAGCGCGGGTACGGAGGCATTTACCGGCGGAGGAAGCGGAGGAGCTGTTGAAGGGACGATATTCGATCATCAATGTCTGGCGACCGATTGAGAACCCGGCTACGGATTTCCCGCTCGGGGTTATCGATTGGCGGTCCACGGCGAGAGAGGACTTCATCCCGGTCGATTTGATGTACCCCACGAGAATGGATAATGACGATGATGATAGGGGGAAGGAGAAGTTGCCGGATGAGAAGACGCTTTGGAGTATAGAGGGATACGAGCCGAAGGGGGAGACATTTGCAGTGGCGCCGAGTGAGAAACATAGGTTTTATTATATGAAGGATATGACCCCAGATGAGGTCATGCTTCTGAAGTGCTATGATAGTGCGGGAGAGGGGGAGAGTTTAGGGAAGAAAGGATTGGCAGTCAGAACGCCGCATACAGCATTTGTAGACCCGCTGACACCGGAGTCTGCACCTGGTAGGCAGAGCATCGAGGTTAGGTGTTTGGTCTTTTACGAGTGAAGGATTCTTCATGTAGCAGTGGATTAGAAGATTGATCCAATGTGTAAGAAGATGAATCCTTAGAAAGTACAATATTGGGTGCTAAGCATACCGTCAATACTGGTTAGAAATCGCCGACCAGTTGTCATACCCCGAAGAGATTTGGGGAATACTGCTGTAATGCAAACCAGTAACAATTATTATTCAACTCAATATTGGACTCTGAGATCCTCCTACTCAAAGAATACAATTGTGCTAAAATGTGTGCAGGTAAGAACTTATTACTGCGGTAACTAGCGGCGAGCACGAGTTCTGGGAGTGCTGGTGCAGTGGGAATATTACAGGCTATACTACCGGCCATATTATAGGGAGCAGGGCGTGCAGGTTATTACCTTAAAGTGCTAAAGGGTATTATATCTACTGGGTGTTATGTTTGCTGCTTATTGGGCGTTTTGTTCGTGGGTCCTCGTTCCTGGCGTTCTCGTTCCTGGGCTTCGGGTCCTGCACGTGGTGCTTACTAGGAGTGCTAAAAGGGGCGTTGCGATTACGGGTACTAGGAGCCTTGGGAGCCCTAGGCAGTCTCGGCACTCGTCGGCCGCTACGCGGCCTCCGACTGCCTCGCCTCGCCTAGGGCTTGTTCGGGAGTTACGGCTAGGTGTTTTAAGGGTGTTTCGTGAGAGGGTCTATGCGGTGGGTGAGGATTGAGGATATACTTTTAAGCGATAAGCGAGACAAGGGGGTAAGTAAGGGTAATGGCCGTGCGTCTTGTGGAAAGAGAAGCGAGCGCGAGCAAGGTCGCGAAATGGCACACAAGAAAGTGCGACTTTGAAGAAAAATCTTAAAAAATCGGGCCCCTTGATAATGGGGGTTAGGGGGCAAGTGTTAATATAACTATAGGTTTTGCTTTGCTATTTTATTATTATAGCTATAATTATCCCCTATTTGAAAATGAGTTGACGCAAAATTAGATCCGGACCTTCCTTCTTGAGGCTACTTGACGCTTTGGGATAGTTTCCCGGATCGACACAGGGATGTTGTGGTCATCTCTCCTATGTTGTTCATTCTCAGACTACATTTTTTCAAATTCGCTTTGGATGCGGTTAGTCAGCGTCGCCGCTCTGCTCAGGCGCTACTCACCCTCGCCTCACCCTCTGCTCAGGTTGCTCAGTCACATTCTTGCTCTCCCTTCTATTAGCGGATTATAATTTGCTTACTATTCGAGTCTGCCGTGCAAAAGTTGTCAACTCTACGCGATTGAGTTCAGGGGACCAAGTCGGCTACCAGGGGAGCCCACACAGCCCTCCCCCCGCCGCCGCCTCTCTCAACGTGGTCAAGCGCTAGCAAATAAATGCGCCAGCGCCTTGGGGCCCAACTCGGCCCTCACTCTACAATTAAATCGCTTTGTGGATAAGTAAGCTTACCCTGAAACAATTTTTAGATTCAGAGTACTACAATTACGACTACATCGGTTTAAAGTAGTGCCCCTCGAAGTAATTGCGTTTAAAGTATAATACCTTCACATACTACAAAATGACGTATATGCCTTATTTATACTTCAAGCCCAAATAGTCTAAATCTCACTACTAAAATTTGGTCTGCTTTAGTTTGAAGCACACAAATCCGGCCTCGCAGAACTTAGAGCAAGCTGAAATTTTATACTTAAACTAAAACTACTCTGCTAATAACATAAAAGTCTAGAATATTCTAATGATTGTTTGAAGCTTCTCAATCCCATGAACCTTTTTCGTCGTGGAAATAGGACGTGTAAGCTTGAATAGCAGCCTTGAGAGTCGGAATTCAGATGCAGCTCGAAGCGAAGGTCACAGAGCTCAAGATGAAAGAAGAAACTCAGCTAGTCGTCGAGGGATTGTCTCGTGTTGAGGTATCAGGTGTTCTCCCTCAGTAAGTGTGATTTACGGCTTGCTGGTATTACTCTTGCCCGGCTCGGAATCGTAATCATTGAGACTAATGCCAAGTAGGCCGTACCGATATCAACCACTTCAAACAGAGGATGCTATCCGAATGGTCGAGTTATTCCCAGGCATTCCAGGGGAGCCAATCCGTGTTACACTGCACCACCGAACGTTTTCAGATTTGCCAACCTGCTCAACGGCCTCTTATGAATGGAGATCTAGGGTCTGAGAACATGATATATTCTGCGATGGCCGCATCCTAAAAGTCACCGCCAACCTGTCACTTCTTTTGACAAGACTCAGAACTCCTGACTCAAGTCAACTTTTGTGGATTGATGCCATATGTATTAACCAAAATGATCTGGGTGAAAGATCTCAACGGGTGTCACATATGGGGAAGATATATAAGAATGCCGAAGTGATGCTGATGTGGCTTGGCGACCGAAGGACCTACACCGGACATGCCGTCCCAATATTCCGGAGACTTGCAGGAAATTTAGCCACCTTGAATTTTAAGCCCGGATTGAATGAGACCAACTATGCACCTTATGCAGAGGAGCAAGTTGCAAAATCCGCTACCAAAAATTGGATTGGAGCTACCCAGAAAACCGCCTCTTGGGCCGGCGTGATCGATTGGCTATCGAAAACTTATTTCGACCGACTCTGGGTTATTCAAGAAGTAGTCTTGTCTTCGAAAGCCGTGGTAATCTGTGGAGATTATCGGCTGGAATGGAAGTGTTTTTTCGACGCCATTATGTGCGCGACCGTACTAGATCTTACCCGCTTAGACCGAGGCTTCGACATAAAATCTCTTCAGCGTTCACGTAATATCACTGTCTTAGGCTAGCTAAGTTTCCATCATGCTGGTCTTTCGGTAGCTTTCATTCTCAAAGCTTTTCCGTATGGCAAAGTAACAGATCCGAGAGATTATATTTACGGCTACCTTGGAATTCTTGAGGACCGGTCCCTGAATCATCAAATGCATGTTGACTACTCTAGCACGGTGGAGGGAGTGTTCCACAAAGCGACTGCAGACATCATCATCCAGGAGCGGAGCTTGAATCTCTTGGGTAGACAATCTCTTGAGCCCGGCTCCAGACTCAGAGCGCAAATGCCATCATGGGTCACACAATCGCGGACCCATGATGGCATTTGCGCTCTGAGTCTGGAGCCGGGCTCAAGAGATTGTCTACCCAAGAGATTCAAGCTCCGCTCCTGGATGATGATGTCTGCAGTCGCTTTGTGGAACACTCCCTCCACTGCTATACCCGAGATCGAAGAACTTCTAGGCGAGAAACAGACGCTGATCATCAACGGCAATTACCTAACTGAACAGGGGCTTATTCTTGGCTCAATCGAGGAAGTCTCAGCCACTAATTTCCGTAATGGGAACACCCTGCAACTTGTGCTTGAAACATTCGTCGACCATTTTTCTGCCTTTAACCAAAAGACGGCTGAGAATGTTGAAATGGCAGCACAAAAAGCGCTTCAGTATCTCAACATTAGTGAAGATGACAACCCTTCGCCAATACGGAGGTTCCGGCACTTAGAATCGAGAATACAGAGCTTGAACCCTGTAATTGCCTATAAGTGTTAAGCGTACAGGGGAGTCCTGAATCGATCTACCGGTGCCTTATAAATTAGAGGGTTACAGTGCGCTCGGTCTTCGTCTCGATTCGTCAAGTGGAGGCTTGTAAGGACTTATGCAACGATTTTCACCCATAAATATAGATTTACACTTTGATTAAGTCATATTTCATGCTTCCCGATGTCTTCAGCTACAGAGAAGCCCGCAATACTGCCTCCACCAAAGATTACTCTACCAATTCGCAAGAGAAATGAGGTTATACTACCCCCAGGAGTCGCACATGCCTCTCGCCCTTCAATACCCCCTTTACCGCCTTTACCGCCTTTTTGTGCGTCTCCTTCCCCTCCTCTAGCACCAACTGTCTCTACAGAAGAAGAGGAGCTTGAATGGGCCTTTCTGAACGACTAGTTTGTTGATATTACTTCAGATAGATTGTCATCTGGTAATGATACAATTGAAGACTTGGAAGAGCGTGATCTTGATGGATTACCTATACTTCTACCTGCTCTTCGCCCTGCGGGGTACTATAACCCCGGAACAAGGATGCAAGCCCTTACAATGATAGAGTCTTTTGTACCACGTTACCAGATTACTGCTCTCACAAAGATTAATACTTCATAGCTGTACCAAATTAGAGACAAGGCAATTAAGCGGGGTTATAATCCCAAAGTTTCAAAACTTTTGCTGGACAAGTACGTAGCAGATAAGCCAAGGAAAAGTCGGAGCACCATTTCCCTTGATATCATAGCTATAATTGAGGATATTGTAACCAAGAATTCAACGACAAGGTCGTATTCATGTGCTGCTATTGCTGCAGAGGTAGCTACTAGGCTGGGTGTTAAGAAAGCTGTATGTGCCAAAAGTGTATATAAAGTACTCAAGGCAAAGAAGTACAAGTCTTGCAAGCAAACAATAAAACCGGGACTGACGAAGGAGATGAAACAGGCTAGATGTGACTAGTGTGTTGAGCATGCGGATTGGACGATGGAGCAGGAAATTTGGACGGACGACGATCGGGCAGCGTGGGAGCTTGCTTAGCAGCTCAAGAGGGAGGCTTATTTCAGCTGTACAGTACAGGGAAACGATTTACTGGTGTGCCAGCTAAGTGGAAGCATACAGCTAAAAACGGTGCATATATACGGGAGAAGGGGAAGGAAGGCATTGATTGGTGGAGATATTAGCAGATTATACTCAAACCACCCCTAATTCCCTTTGCAAAGGAGTGTATGGTTGATAGGCCCGGCACTTTAGTCCAGGAGGATAAAGCTGCATCTCATAACTCGCACTACCAACTAGAGGTTTTTGAGTTCCAAAAGATACTCCGTCTACTCTGGCCAGGCAACTCACCTGACCTCAACGCTGTTGAGCCTACATGGAATTGGATGAAAAGGAAGACTACTGAAAAGGGGTGCCCGACTGGCAAGAAGTAAACAAAAAGCAGATTGGATTACATGCTGGGAAGAGATGCCTCAAAATAAGATTCAGGACTGGATTGAGAGGATCAAAAGGCATGTGGATGAGGTTATTCTTTTGGAAGGAGGCAATGAGCATAAGGAAGGACGGAGTAAAGGGCAATTGAAGACGAGAGTTCATTAGAATGAGATATGCTTTGTAACCACGTGAAGGTCATGTGCTCTTGATACCCTCCTTTTGACGAATCAGGATACGCTTTGACCCTAAAACCCCTGAAGATTACAGGCCTAGTACCCTAATTTTAAATATGAGACCCTTTAGGGCGATCGTACGCCATTACAGGGCTTGAACCCTGTATTCTCGATTCTAAGTGCCGGAACCTCCGTACAGGAGCAAACCTTTTTCATCTTACCTAGCTCGGTATTTCTTAACGTGTCTGGACCTCACTCCAATACCTCTGGATCAAACTTTGGAGGTGCTCAGGTGGCAATGAGCCAGTCTTTCCTTCGACAATAGATTTCACATAAGTCCAACGCTGAGATAGACTTGACGGAGCTCGTACGAAACAATGTTGTTTTTGGGTGGTTGACCGAACAAAACTTAACCGATACTACCGCCAAGGATTTGGAAAATTGTTACGATGCGCTTGAGGTCCAACTCTTCCAAGAAAAGTCTCCGTTAGGTGTCAACATGTTCAGAAGCACTAAGGGGTTCTGCGGAATTGGCCCAGCTGGATCGAATCGCTAAGGCGATCCTCCAGTTGTCCAAGTTAGCAATGATATCGTCTTGTTTCCCACTCTGGATCATCCAGTGATCCTGCGGGAGCTTCATGGGGAAGACGCGTACACTCTGATTAGCATAGCCTATGTGGGCAACATCACGGAGATTCCATGGTATGAGGGGGAAACACCAAATATTGTTCCAATCTGACTATGTTGAGTGTGGGAACTTGAGCTGGGCCGTCGGAGCTGGGAATGGGTAGTGTTTCTTCAAACGGTCAAGCATCGAGCGTGGGATGGATTAGTCAAGTTTCCATTTTCAAAGGAGAACTCATAGGATATCACAGCGAATTTCTAATAATAATGTGAATAGGTTCAAGAGCCAGTAGCCAAGTCGTGATAATACCTCCGGTAGTGATTCTCCACCAAAGATCCCTGAACAGGTGTTTTCGTCTCTTTTTAAATGACCATCCTTAATTACTTGATTCCATCCCAATTCTCATACATTCACGCCTCACAACACTATGGTGATAAGAAACGGTAATCTACAGACTACTGCCAAACAAAATTAAAAAATTTGCCAGGTAAAAAAGGGGTAAGTTACTTCGCAGCATATTTAGAAATTCCATGCCTGTCGACGAAATCTAAACTAGGCCCTAAAACATTGGTATCAGCTTGTATTTTGTAGACTCTTGCTAGCTCAACTAAAGATGATCTTGAATGGCTCGATGTACCTGGTCTTGGAGGCAATTCGAGAGGAAGCAAATTGCCGAGGGTTGGGAAAGGGACTCGCCAACGAAACTGTTCTTTATATTTAGAGTTTAGATCATCCGAGTCTCATTGGTTAGTAGAATCGCAAGACCGCTTCTAGTTCCTAAGGCTCGAATATGGTATTCTGCACGAAACCTGTTCAACTTCGCTGAGAACGTCGTCAAAGCTAGTCAGCATCACTGCTTTGCTCAGCGCTGCTCACCCCTCGTGATATGATCCCAAGAGGCGGAGAGCAAATTGTTCGCCATTCAAGACCCTGAATTGTGAGGCTCCTAACGAGAACAGAACTGAGAGCACTGTGACAGTTGCAGTTACAGGGGTGTAATAAGCATGAGGTGAAGCTTGAAAAGTGAGTATCTTGTAATATCTGAAGAAGTTGTCTAAGGAGCAAAGTGGGCGACTGTTCGGGGAGCTTATATCCCACGGGAACAGTCTAATCCCCATTGGGAACGGCTAATACTAAAGGAGAGGGCACGTGATATCCAATTGACACACTACCCGTGTGACATTTTTGTAGGCAGATTTGCGTCGCTTAATCGGGCTTCAGGGCCAGTCGTTTTGGAACGGCTAATCTAACGAGGTAAGCCCTTCTGTGTATTCAGATAAATTAGTCTGGTAAATAGAGCATGCAAGCATTATTTATATTTCTCATGAATATTTTCCATGATTATTAGGAGGATCCACGCACTTGTTTTGCTAGATATTCCTTGAATTTCATTTCTAGTACCATCGTGGCAAGTAACGACAAAGTCGATCAAGTATTTGACGATGTCCTGCCGGTTGGCGCTGTGTTGTGCTAAGGGCCCGTTTGGAAGATTTTCTCACTACGGATACCAGTATTTCGATACTAGTATTCAAATACCAGTATTCGAATACTCACGAATACTAGTATTCGTTAAATTTAGGTCCGTTTGGCAAAAATCGAATATTGAGTAATATTCTAATTTCGGGGGTTTCAAAATAACCTCCGCTAGCTTGTTAAGCCTCAATCCTTTACGAGCCTACCTGATAAAGTCTGTGTTTTCAGGCATTAAGGCACGCTTCCCCCTAAATAATTCATGACCAGACTTAATTTAATTTGGTGTTGACCACCCATGGCGTTCCATAAGTACAGTAACCCAATGCTCTTGCTTTAAAATCAGCTCATTAATCCAATCTTGTGGTATTCTATTCCATTCTTCAAGTACTATTATCTCCATCTCGGCCTCCGTTATGGGTTAGTAGTATTATCTGTATAGAGTCTGCTTGATTCTCCGCCAGTATTTCTCAATTGGATTTATATCAGGACTCGTAAACGGGTACGGTATTAATATAATACTATATTCCGTATACTAGCGAGTATAGCAGTTGCGGGTTAATTTATGGCCGTGAGCTGAATTGCTGTCTTCCATAAATAAAGGCTCGATGGAGGGGTATAGATAGTGGGTGACTTCTGCGAAGGCCTCCAAAATTGGCTGGATACTCGAGAGAATCTGGGAGAGGTAATCCTTTTACGTAAAGGCTCCTTCTTGCCAGAACCATGGACAAATATTAAAGGACTCTTATAGCCATATCCAATTGCCCTCCACGTATTTACTGGTATTATATGCCCGTAATAGAACTAGTATTATATACAAGTCGGGTGTGTATACTCCCTATTCTTTCTCGTTACTCTCTCTTTTACTATCCTCCCTCTAACTAGAAATGTAACCTTATCAGACCAGAGGACTTTCAGCTATTCGTGTATCCAAAATATGTGTGTAATAGCCCAAAGTAATCGTATTATGACTTGTGTAAGTATAAGGTAAGGTTTCTGGCATGTGATATAACGATAGTATCCTCTCTGTTTAAGTCTCAATTCCAATCTCGCCGCGCTATAAGGTAACTTGAACTCTTCTATAACTTCAGAGTACTTTAATATTCTCGTATCCCATAATTCGGAAAGGTATTCAATTATCTCATTGACCCAAGAATCGCTAAGAATTGTAGAACGGCCAGTTCGGCCAGCTCGCGAGCATTCTAGCTTATCGTAACTCAGAACGCGATTGATTGACGATTTGCCAAGTCTATAACGGGCCATAAGACTCTCAATTGGGACCTTTGCAAAGCCATAAAGCTGATATATCGCTTCCTTGTGTTTCGTAGGGATTTCCTGGCCTGGAAGGTGGTCAAAATCGAGGGGAGGGGTGGTAGGAGGCATATTGGTGGGGTTGTTGTGTGCGGCTCGCTTAGAGGCCTGAAAACACAGACTTTATCGGGTGGGCTCGTTAGCCTCATTAATTTAATTAATACAAAATTCGATCAGTTCGCTGAATATTTCAAATAACATACGTAATTGCTCTTGATATCGACGTGAATTGTTACAAAGCAGGAGATTTTTAGTTTTATGGGAGCCTCTCCAAGGTGAGGTTCTTATCGGAATTTTATCGCAATGCGTAGTCTTCCAGTAATCGGTGTTATTTAGAGCGATTTGGGTAATAGTCAGCTCGAATTCAGTGTCGAACTCGGCCCAGAACATGTTATCTGAAGTTATGGATAGTATAATTAAATATAATTATACTATAGTATATATAATTTCTGAAAAGTATGCGATTTTAGTGTTTATAGTGGCGTTTAAGCGAGTATTTGAAAAAGTGCAACTAAGAACTCACCTCCTATAGGTGAGTTCTAGAATACTGGAATTTGTATAGGAACGAATACTCAGTATTTGAATACCAGTATTCGTTGTCAGTATTCGAAAAAAGGCCAAACGCGATTTTCGAAATATCCGAAAACTAGTATTCGGATACTGCTACAAATACTGGTATCCGGAGGGTGCCAAACGAGCCCTAAGCCTCCTTTTACTTTTTGTCCCTATTTCAACCCACTTTGCTGCCGCCCGCCTCTTTGCTCAAAACGCATTGAGATCTTCTGTGCTGTCCGACAGGCCCCAAAATTCTCGAAGCAAAGTCCTATCTAGACATACCTGATGGCCGAGGCTCTCGCAGCATTTGGCTTGGCTAGCAATATCGTACAGTTCGTTGATTTTGGTATCAAATTGGTCTCGTGCGGTTCTGAACTGTACAGCTCAGCGGAGGGTGCTTCGAAGGAGAATACCATAATGGAGAAGATCACCCTTGACATCAAGCGCAATACTCAGAATCTCGTAAGTGGTGGGGTCAATCACGATGAAGCACTGCGGGATTTAGTCAAGGCCTGCAACGAGCTGGCTCGCGATCGGCTTGCTGTCTTGGGAACCTTGAAGATTGACGTCAAGAAAAATCGACGAATGGAGACAATAAGGAAGTCACTGAAGAACTTTCAAAAACGGCGCGAAATTAAAGATATCTACAATCGACTCTGCATAGTCAGGGATCAAATCTGCTCTCATTTGAACTTTTTGTTGAAGTAAGGTCACTTTTAAGTCTTCGTTCTTCCAAGCTCTGTCTGACAGCAATATAAGTAACCACCTGACCTCTCTCTTGCCAACGATGAACGGCTTCTCAGATACTACGAATGCACTCACTTCCGAGATGATGAACAAGCTGGAGGCCATATCCTCACAGATCGAGGTTCTTGTAAACGAGAAGCCATGGAAAACAGGCGACAGCGACTCTTTGAGCACACTAAATGCCTCGTTGCTGAACCTTGTCAATCAAGTGAAGAGCACCAGGAAAGTGCATGGGTTTCTCAAGAGCCTTCACTTTAAGCAAATCAAAGAACGGCAATTCGAGGTCAAAACCGCACATGCCAAGACATTCGAATGGATCTTCAAGAATGAGAGCTTAAATTTCATGCAGTGGCTCCGGTCTCCTTATGATATATTTTGGATTGGAGGGAAGGCAGGGTCGGGAAAGTCTACCTTTATGAAGTTCTTATGTGAAGATCGCCGGACGGGAACATTGCTTTCTGAATGGGCGGGCCAGCAAAAGATTATCATCGCAAGCCACATCTTTTGGAGCGCTGGTACACCGATACAGAAGTCACAGGGCGGTCTTCTGCGGGCTCTGCTTTTCCAGATCATCGTTCATGCTCCTGATCTCATCCCGCTCGTATGCCCTGCCCGTTGGAGTGACGACTCTTTAGTCTCCCACTACGACTTGGAGCCCTTGGGACATTCGGAGCTTTTCCAGGCTTTTGAGAATATGGCTAAGATAGATGAGCTTCCTGCCAAATTCTGTCTATTCATAGATGGGCTGGATGAATACGATGGAGATCACGCCGATATCATTCGCAACATCAAGAATCTGGCCCAGTCTCCACATATCAAATTGTGTGTTTCTAGCAGACCATGGACTGTTTTTGTTGATGCTTTCGACAGACTTCAGTGGAAGCTATATGTGCAAGATCTCACCCGGGCAGATATTCGTCTCTACATCAAGGATAACCTGGAGGAAGACCCGCGCTTCCGGGAGCTGAAGGAAAGAGAAGCTATCGGTTCTGAGCGTCTGTTTCAGCAGATTATTGAGAAAGCACAAGGTGTTTTTTTATGGGTTTACCTTGTCGTTCGCTCCTTGCTCAGAGGGCTGACCAATAGCGACGACATGTCGGACCTCGAACTTAGGCTCTCCAAGCTCCCTGGACATCTTGAATCGTACTTTAAGCACATGCTTAATACGATCGAAGATGTCTACCAGCAGCAAACTGCACGTACCTTTCGTATCATGCTCTGTGCTAGTTCAAGTTTGCCTCTCATTGCCCTCCATTTCATCGATCAGGAAAGACAAGATCCAAATTACGCCCTCCGACGAGAAACAAGATTAGTTTCAGTACAAGAGCTCATGGAGATCGTGGTGTTAAAGACTCGACAGCTCAACGCGCGCTGCAAAGATCTCTTGGAAGTTACACTGGATCCCAGGGAACACCTATTATTCCGGTACAAAGTCGGCTTTCTACACCGGACAGTGGTCGATTTCTTGCACACAGGGGACGTGGCCGATCTTATGTCTAGTTTAGCTGGTTCTGACTTCAATCCTGATGCGTGCTTGTGCAGAGCATATCTCGCGCAAGTCAAAGCTCTTCCAGTGGATTTCGATTACACATTGAAACCAGCTCTTCTTCATTATCTTATTTTTGGGACGATGCAGCACGCAAAAGGCGTCGAAACGACTCGCGAATCGGCAAAGGTCGAGGTTCTTGATGAGCTGGACCGAACGATTACGGGAATCAGCAGGGGCATTTCTCTAAGCAAACGATATTGCTCCAGATATCCATTGGAAGTACCAGATTGATCTGAAGATGCTGCGTCTGCTTCTTGAGCTTGGCGCTTCGCCGGACTCCACGAATCATGAAACTGGAGAGACGGTGTGGTGGGATTTTCTTCAGCATTGCCTTCTAGTGTTTCAATCGAGGCCGAAGGTTGATGAATTAAGAACAATTCATTCTGTTCTGGGCATTGCTAGACCGCTGTCAAATACCCTTGAAGCTTGCGAACTGCTGTTAGAATATAGTGCAGGTAGCAGCAACCTCCATGATTCCGGAAGAGGTTGGAACATTATCAAGAAGTGTTTCACGGCTGAAGAGGTTCGCCGTTTAAAGAGGACATACCAGTCTGTCCAACGCCCTGCATGGAGGAACTTATGGCATATCTTCTAGGATTACTCTTGACGACTTTTGATGTCACTTGTTATTTCCGAGGAATGAATGAATTTCATGCGAGTCTCTTCAGCCTAAACAAGCCCCCAAAAACTCGTGATCTAATATTGTATTCTCTTCACCCTTGCTAGCTTAACCGTGGGCCATTTCTCAATGACTCGATGTTACTGGTTATGAGCCTAATTTCAGGCGTAAGCAAATTACCGAGGTGGGGAAAGGGGCTCGCTAAGCAGGCATCACAGGCAGGCGTGAGGCACAGCGCTAGGCACAGCGTGATGGCACCTGTTCTGAGATATCTACAAAGTCAAATGACAAAGTTCTACATCTCCCCCCTACAGAACTCCTCTATCCGTTCTCTCCATCTTGCAACTTCAACTCAAATTTTCAACCACAAGTTTCCAACCATAAACCCAAATTTTATCCACAATGCGTTTCTCACTTACGTCCGTTCTGTCTCTGATGGCTCTCCTCACATCCACCACAGCATTCTCCTGCAACGCAACTTTCCCTCTCACTATGTGCTGCGGCGCATATATCCCCTACGAGGCGGGGAGTGCGACCGATCTTGCTGTTTTCTGTGGACCAGCCCCGACGAATACGACGATTGATACGGCGACGAATATTACGACGACGGAAGCGTATTGCTCTGTTGCTGCGAGTGTGAGTGATCAGAGGTATCCGGGGTGTTGCCAGAACGTAAGTTGAGTTTTTCTTCTTCAGGAAAGTGGACGCAGTTTTGAAAGGGACTTTTTGAGATTAATCTGGGAGAGGCTGGAACACCAGTGAAAGGAAAGAGATGATTGATTGTTGCTGACTTCGGAAATAGTATGAGAGTATGGAAGCTATGGCCTTCAATTGCTTGCCTCAGTGAGCACCTGGGGAAGTGCGGGGGTTCTGGATAAGCGTGAGAAATTGAAAGTTTGACGTGTCGGAGTGACGACTACAGGAGTGGCTTATGCTGTAATTAAGTAATTATTAATGTTCAATCAATGATTGAGAATCAAGGTCATGGAAGTAAATATACAGACAGGGCTTGCGAGCGATGAGAGCATGGCATGAACTTGGTCATCGTTTGGAAAATCCATTCTAGAGTAAAGAGAGATAGAACAGCAAGTTCAATATGATTATAAGACTTGAGGGCACAATATATGCAACTCTTTCTTGATCTTCTACCTGCAAGGAGAAGATGTCCAAGTAATGACGGTCACGTGATTGTAGCAAATATTCCGCGTTGACACGGTACACTACCGCAGTCTTGGGCAACACGATCATCGACTTTTCTCGGAAAACGCGTATTTTAAATATGTAATCTGGCTTATTCGACCTGAATACTCATATTCTAAACTCCCTCCCTGGTCTATAGACCCTCTATAGGCCATTTCTAGACACGCCGCACTCCTAGAATGGCCCCCCCAATATCCCCTAATCCTGGATATTCCACCCACTTTCTCGCCTAAAACCTTATCCACCTGGTAAAGGCAATTAAAGTCCACTCTGCGGATACCCAACGGGTCTTCTACCCGATCGTAAATCTCTGGGACTCTTATATATAATCAGACGAGGTCCGAAAGCTCCCTGTCTATCTCTGTAAACTATTTATAAAGCTCTATACTAAAATTATAGTTATTATAAATAAATACTTCGAGTCCTATATTAAAGGAATCTATAATAATCCTAGCTCCTCCTTTCCCCAAATAGTCTAACCGTCTATACTTATCACTCGCCCTAGTCCCCAAGCTATAATCCCTCCCGTCACCTATACTAGTATTACTGTCAGTACTATACTTGTCCCCTTGACTAAGCTAGTCTAATAAAAGCCTATAGTTAAAACAGTTATTACTCGCCCGGATACTCGACTATTTGTCCGTATAGGCCCCTCTCACCCAGTAAGGGCAGTAGGCTCCTTTACACTCCTTACTGCCCTTAAGCAAGTTCTTGGAACGGATACTCCCCTGTTTAAAGAGATCCTTGTAATCCCCTCCGGCTATACTCTTTGTACTAGCTCTCCTAAAGACTTAATTACCTTAATATAACACACAGTCTTAATAGGTAATAAGGTCTCCGACTACCGTGTAGAATACTCGCAATTATAGATTTCATACCGGTTAACAAATATCCCACGATCTGTCAGACTACTTGACCCCCTCTTCCAGATCCAAAACTATATAATTACAGGCAAGATACTATATCTACTATTCAAGATATTACTGACTAGTAGTCTATTCACTCTACTAAGACCCTTTTTAGTAAAGAGGAAAGTCTCTTTAATACTAGTTGAATAGTATACTTTCTCGCGGATATCCATAAAGTATTATTAAAATATTTATAGATTCTAGATATAGTAGTATAGATTCACGAGATTAAAACTAAATTGAAAATAATCCAATATACCCGCTATTACTAATAGTATAATACCTGTATATACACTCGCCTGTAATATTATAATATATATAACTCTTATAACTATAATGTGGACTCTCACACTTCAAGCTATAATATTATAGTCCCGTACTAGTATTCTCCAAAGTGCCTATATTATAAAGGGCCTTATCCGATAGATAAATCATCTTGTTCTTTATAGTCCATTTCTCTTTATCCGAAAACGAAACCAGAGATAGTAATAATCCTTAAAGCCAATAAAGTAGTCTATAAAAGAGTAATTATAATTATTAATTATATTCACACTCCCATTACAAATATACTTATAGTCTCTTCCGGACCTATAATATCTATACGGCCTCTTATAACTGTAATAGTCACAATCCCTTTTATCTTTCCGGCTTCCCGATTTTTTAATCCGAAATCCTTAAATATTTTCTCTCTTCTTGAAAATAAGGATTAAGTCCTTATTTACAAAATCTCTTATAATCTTATAAGTAAATATAGGCAAAGCAGTCACTTTATACGAGATTACTCTTTTACTTATAATCGATTTGCTAATTAATATTATTCTTATATAAGAGTTATATATCTTTATAGACCTTTTATAAAGGATTATTAAATTCTATTCTCTTTATAAGTTATTTATACCCGTAAATAATTAGATAATATACCCGTGAGTTATTTCTTATATCTATAAAGAAATCAGATTATAAACCTTCCAGTTATAACTTTACAAATCTAGAGACTTAATATTCCTATAAATCCAGACTTGTAATATACTCCCTTTTATAATTACAAATATCTATAATACTTTTATAAATATTATAAACACGAAGACAATTATAAGAGTTCTTATAACCTCTCTATAATACCTCTAGTAATCCGGTCTTATAATAAATAACTTTAATCTCCATTACCCTAACTAGAATCCAGTCTACTATATTCCGTCTAGATAAGTAAAAGTATTACTAGACTGACTAGACTCTTATAACTTTGCTTATATAAGTCCTATAAATATCCCTATATATAATTAAGATAATATACTTAATCTAGTCTTTTCTACTAATTCTCTCCCAGTCTATATCACCTTGACTAGTCACTTAGACTTAATCTCTAATCACTATTCCCTCCTTATAATAATCTACTAGAATTTATATATAAATAAACCAATAAGACACTTTAGACTCGATATTCTAGACATGGATATTTTCAAAAACACACTTTAATCTAGTCTAGTCCATTACCTTACCCTCACAGATATCCCGGATATAACTAATCTAGATAGTAAAGTCTTACAAATCACTTAATTATTCTAAGAAATTTACTCGAAAGTAGTAAAACGGATAATAGGATATAATATAGACTAATTATAATAGAACTCAAATTGTAAAATAATCGTAAATAAGAACTATAAGGACTATATACTAGAATTAGTCTATAAATTACGAAATATAGTCTATAAAATCAAAAATAAATATTGGATAATAAAGTTAGATTTAGTTATAGATCCTATAAATATCTTCCGGATAATTAAATAATATTAGTTAACTGGCATTTACCGGAATCCTTTATTTAAGGACTTATTATATCCAAATAATCCCTTCGTAAAGTTTATAAAAGAGAAAAGGAAATTACTAATTACAGAACTATTTATTAGTAAAGTAAAAGTAAATAATATACTGCCCGATATACTTATAATTATCACTTATTATATAGACTTTCTTTCCATTATAGTCAAAGATATCCGTAAAGTTATAATAGAAGCCGGTAATATAGTCCCTGGAATAAATAAAGTACCGATAGCTATTCTATAAATAACCTGGTCACAGATAAATATAAGAGTCACATTCCTCTTCTAATAATATCTACTTCACGATTATTATCCTACCTGTTTTCGGACTATAATACTCGCAATTATCTCCAAGTCAAATAAAGTAGACTGTTCCTCCTCTCAATCTTATAGACCTATAGTCTTACTCTCAATACTAGACAAAGGTCTCAAATAGCTTCTAGTTCACAAGATGGCCTGGTTTATAGTCACTTTATAAGTAACGAATAACTAGTAATTTGGTACCCTTCCGTTATAGTTATCCGTAGACCTTATAATATATTTTATATATAATATTGAAAAAGCTCTAGTATCTGGTTATAAGACCTTACTATTCACTATAGACATGAAGGGAGCCTTTAATACAGTCCTCCCAGACTGACTTGCTTTTAGACTCCGTGAATAAGACTAGTCTGATTATCTAGTCTACTAGATATACTCTTTTATTATATAATAGACTATAAAGATCCGACTAGATAATAAAATAGATCCAGAGATAGTAATTTAGTATAACTTATCTCAAGGCTCTTTTATCTTTCTAATCCTCTTTATACTATATATAATTCTACTCTTTTGACTAGATATACTAGTATATAGATTTAATTATATAAATAATATTATCCTATTAATTATTTCCAAAAGTTTATAAGATAATTGTAATAGTTTACAGACAGATATCCAAGAGGCCTTCTAATAGGAACAGAATAAGGGGATTACTTTTAACTTTAAGAAATTAAAGTTAATTCACTTTATATAATAATAAGTAGACTCACTACTAGCTAGTAACTCCACTATTACTACTAGTACTTATATTATATAAAAAGTCACTAGTCCTTTATATTAACTGAATATATTCTTTGATAAAAAACTATTATTTAAACTATATATCCATATTCTAGTTACTAAGGCCCTTATAATTAATAATACTCTCTATTCTCTAGATAAGATAATTTGTAGAATATTACTAATCTTCCTATAATAAATTATAAAAATTTATATTCTCAAGAAAGACTACTTTATAACTAAGATCTAATAACCAAATAGGACTAAGACAAAAAACGAATAATATATCTCAAACTGGATAGACTCCTATTTAGGTCTACTAGAAAAAGTAATACTTATAAATATAAGAATTATTCTTCTAGTCTATAAGACTATATAAACTATAACTCTATATAAAGAAGTATATTTATAATTATTAGAGATCGAATTTAATCTTATTATAAGTATTTTTACTATAAGAACAGTTTAACTAGACCTGTAATATCTATTTACAATCTGTAAAATATAAGTCTTATAGATAAAGATAAGTAATATATACTTTATATATCTCCTATTCTCTCTCTTATAGACAGAATAGATTAATCTATTTCAAGCCCCCCTATAGACTATAAGAGAGACTCGCGCGGATACTTATAGAAGGATTAATATTCTATAAGAACGGACAAAAGTAAAGGCTATAGTAGACTTCCTAGAATTCCTATAACTAATACCCCCTAGTAATATCTAAGTATTCTCTAATAGGTCAAAAAGCGAGTTTACGGACAGAGTCACTAGTTACGGGATTATAATCTATTAATATAGTCTACAAAACTGTAAATCAAAGTCCCTTGGCCTATATACAAAGGTCTTCGATACAGAAATAGTAGATACTCTCGAGAATATATATAATACATTTATATTACCGGGAGCCAAACTAGTAACTAATCTATAGGTCTTCTTAAATAATCTAGAAATGGTCTATTATCTCCTCTCGCCCTTTATAGGCTTATTATAATAGATATTTACAGACTTCCAAGAAGTGACACGGTAGTGGCCACTATACTAGTATCTTCCACATATACTCCCGGGTGCCTTACGGGTCCGTTAGATACCAGGACATGTTAGTATTCTAGATAACAAGGTAGCCGATCAAGCCGTAAAGGAAGGAGCTACTCTCCCCCCACTCCCACGGGCCATATATATACTCGTCTCTCTCAAGAGGCTTGTAAAAGCTAAGGCAAATAACTCCCTTACACAATTATAACTTATTATAGTCCCGTAAAGCTATTATAATCTCGGTATATAATATATATATAATATAATAGAACTTGGACTTAAAAGAGGAGTACTTGGATAGATACTAGTCTCACGGACATATCACGGAGACTTTATAGTATACCATGACCGCTTCCACTATTATAATACCACACTTAGCTATAGTTACGGATAGCTAAAGTCCCTATTATACTTCTTCTTTTATAAGAAAAGTAATATAAATTAACTTGGCCCGAAGGCACTTATAGTAGACAAGATCGTATACTTACTAGAGATAATAAAGGGAGTCACCGCTCTAGCAGACTGGATCACGAGCTCACGGTTCTTTATAGATACCTGCAAACTATATGCTAGACTAGAGAAATCCTCTTAGTCCAGCGTATCGTATATACCTATAGTCTTCACCTTTTCTTTCCTTACTTTCCTTATCTCTTTTATACTTATAATAGGCGGCAGGAGCGGATAGACCGGGAATAGCGGGTTACAGGTAGGGGGACCGACTATAACGGGAATAGTAAAATATACCCGTAACAGGGAATGACCGCAGACAGTTATAGAACTGTAGAAATATAGCTATATGTAAAACAAATTATAATAGTTAGAAGCAGCTAGAACTGACTATATGGCCCTTACGGCCTATAGCGTCCTATAGTCCTATGGGCTCCCCCAGGGCAGGGGCCACGAGCCGCTGTCCGCCGGACGTTAAATACAGACACACACACACACACACCGCAGTCTTGGGACATAGAACGTCGAAGTAAGCTTCTTTTGCTCTTAGGGGATTATAATATTGCCCTTGCGACTTGTCTTCCGATTCAGGATTTAAGGCGCGGCCCGCTTCCGCGTTAGACACGAAGAACAAGACCGGTGGGTCAGACAATACTTCTTGCAAACATCACCAACTGCGTCAAGAAAATTCGATGGCGATTGGGCTCCAAGAGAAGTTTCTACGATGAATTCTTTACTCAAATGAGAAGGGATTACGTCGATGGATGCAATCAAAAGCATCGATTTAGATTTCACCTCATATCTCGCGGACTTTGGCACCCTATCAAACTTTTGAGAGATTAGCGCTCTAGTCTACCAAGTTCAAAACGATGAGCTTGACTCATTGCCGCACCGGCACAGATGGCTCAGTCAAGATTATAAGGAAGCCGGATTGAAATTACACCTCAGATACATAACATCAGCTCAGAACAATTCCTTCGCCGCTTTTATACTTCACAACAGCAACTTCTCAATATATCACTGAACGCAAACACTGGAGGCAGATGTCGAGGCGGTTTTCGAATTCGACAATGAAAGGCAGCTGCGATACAGGCCATTGCAAAATAGCTGGGAAACTGCTCCCAAGACTTCATCCCAACTGTATCACTTGAAAGTCAACGAAAAGCTCAGCCAGCCTACATCAACAAAATGGTTTCCCCAAAGCCCGCGAGAGACCCCTTGGATCAATTCCCCGACCCAATGATTGTCTTTCAACTGGTGGAAAATCGACAAACAACCATCATTCTCCACGGCCGTGGGCCCTTCTCCGCAAAATTCGGACCTCCCCTGCTCGAAACTCCTGTCGATAGCCAGACTCTTAGACAGGATCCCCCCACGCAAAATTTATCTTCCCAACGGCACCCAAGAACAAAGCAGCTATCTATAGAAACGCAACTCACCAGTGGTTCGATAATTGGCACTTGGAAGAGCATATCAAGAGACAGTATTTGATGGTCGAGTGGCTGAATAAGAGCTGTGGGTTCATTATGGGTTATTGGAGCAGGAGATTGAGAGGATGGGGAAGGAGAATATGGTGCTTTGGGGATTGAGTCAGGGGTGTGCTACCAGTTTGGCGAGTTTGTTGGTTTGGGATGGGGAGCCTTTTGCGGGTATTGTGGGGATATGTGAGTGGTTGCCTTATGCGAACGAGATGCTCAGAATCGCTGGAGATAAGCGTGGTGGGAACAATGATAAGGAGGAGGATGATCTTTTCGTGCTTTCTGGGATACAGACGAGGATCCATTTGCGAGATCTGACGATGAAGGCGATTGGGAGGGCTCGGCGAAGGGAGATCTGCCTTCACAGGCAGTCGAGTTCTTGAGGGAGTCTATTGATATGGAGGGTAAGAAGGGCATGGTATTTTAGAAGATTCCAGTCTACTTGGGGCATGGTGCTGAGGATGAGAGGGCGGATATAAAGTTGAGACGAAGAATGCTTTGAAGCTGATGGGGGCGGTTGTTCAGATGAAGGAGTATGAGGGACTGAGACACTGTTACTCGGAGGATATGCTGAGAGATATCTTTAAGTTCATTAAGGGAAAGCTGAAGATTGAAAGTACAGAGGAGTAGAGAGATAGGCTGAGAATGAACTTGAGATGTCTCTTCGAGTTCTGTCACGTGCTGTACCTACTGAGCTCAGTGGATATGTTTTACTTCAACAAAACGGCAGATTCTGTAATTGGACTCGCCGTTTCGCCTGAATCTCATCCGAGATGTCTTGGATTTCTGATATCTTTTTATTTGTTTGGGAGAGCCAATAAGGGAAGGAAATGCAACGGCAGACATCTGCCGTGTAACCTCAGGAGCGTTTGCTCAACAGAACACGCGAAGCACAGGCTTGTACTGCCCCATGCTTTTGCCATTCTTTACGCTCGCCATACAGCTGACTCGGTAGGAATAACAAACCTAATTGATTCCCTTGAATATTTTTCTCTAGCAGTTTGGTGGAAGGAAGTGCTACTTTATTTCACTTTTAGTCCCATTTTTTTTAGTCTGAAAGAAAGAACATGTGACTCACTTTGGGTATCACACACCTACTTAGCATTCACAAAAGTAGATAATTGCTTCACGGTGCTAGAGGAGCCACCAGCACACCAGCCCTAGCTCCCCTAATCACACAACGACCGCAATGAAAAAAAAAAAAGGAAAGGAATTGGCTCTTCGCTGATCTTTTATAATGTTGGATCTCCTGGCTAGTGGGGCTTTGTGTTTGTGATTTGCTGGAAGAGGAGGGGAGCAAGCTGGAAGGGCAGTGAGGATGCAGGGGGATAGAATAGATGAGGATATATCACGCTTATGATACATCTCTGACCAAAGTCATCCCATAAAAGGCTTCAAGGCGTTCTTTTGCCAGCTGCAGACTTTGCAATCTTCACACCACACCAGACATGGTACCGTTCAATTCATCATCAAACATTAAATTAAGATTACTCAACTGCAGCTCATTCTCAAGACTACAAAACAACCATCCCCATAACCCCAGCCGCTAACCCCAATCCCCCCATCCAAACACCCGTCGGTGCCGCACCCGCCTTACTAGAACTCGTCGTACTCGCTCCACTTCCCGCAGCTCCATTCGCAGTTGTCTGCCCTCCACTTCCACTTCCTCCCGTCGCCGTCCCTGTCCCACTTCCTGCAGCAGTCCCCGGAGTCTTCGTCGCCAACGTCGCACTTCCCGTAATCTGTCCCGGGCCCTGAGGTCCGCTAGCAGTAAAATATAACGAAATAGCAGTTTGCGAGGGGTAAAGATCAGTAGTATCTGTCGCGCTCCCATTCGCCACAACATTATACTGCAGACTCTGAAAAATCGCCGAAAACGCCGCAGTCGGCGTCCCAGTGCAGAGCTCGTTGCTGGCGGAAGACAGGATGGTGTGGAAGGCGGAGACGACGGCGGGGGAGCGACCGCCGTGCACGTAGTCGCAGTTCAGACAGCCGAGCCAGTCGGAAAAGTAGGAGCCTCCGCACATGCATTCGGCGTGCGCCAGGAGGTCGAGGGGGGAGGTGCCGTTGGGGAGGCAGAAGGATTCGATGTTGGTTATTTCTTGGCAGGGGGGAATTATGGGGGTTGTTACGTTGGGGAGGCAGACTGAGTTTACTGTTGGTGAGGGGTTAGCGGTGGTGATGAAAGATGAGGAGGAGGGGGGAGGGGTACGGTATGCTTGTTCATCGTTGCTTTGGCGAGCTGCGAGGAGGGCGGATTCGTAGGTGTTTGCGTTGACTGTTGCTCCTAGTGAAAGGATTGCTGCTGCCGTTGTGAATAGAGCTGTCGCATACATCGTGGCTGTTTCTTTAGTCTGTAGCTGATTGCTTAGAACGAAAGTCCACTCAATTGGCGTCTTCAATTCAGGCGCAAGAACGACGAGACAGACCAAAGAACGAAGGGGAAGCGCAACAGAGAAAACAAGCAGTGAGCGCCAAGCCAAGTTTTTATATCTCCCACCGAGCGCTGCTCCAACGCGGCGTGGTTCACGGATAATCGGAAGAATGTCGCTCTCCTCATGTTCTTAGTGGCTCCCTCGGGTTTGCGGGGTCAATTGTTGACTGTGCCGCATCGTGACAATTCCCCGATTTAGGCACCAGCTCTGGTTTTGAGGGCATCGTGAGAAGCACTTGCTTGGGATGCAGTCGATGGGATTTTTGCTATTGGTGATATATTGAAATTTTGATAATGAAAGAATGGAGAAGGAGGAGAGATGTGGTGAGTGAGCTCGGAGGAAGGGAAGGTGGCTTCTCAGGCCAACTTGAAATACCAAGTAACCGTCTCTGAACTCCTCATACTTCAACCCTCGCTATGAGGCATCGAGGCTTCATAATAAATTGTTCTCGAGCAAAATCCAAACTTTCGAACAAAGGGCGACTTCAAAGAATGAAGAACCTGAGTTTTCACTCAAAATTTCCCGACACCGTCATGCCTCGCTTCGTCCTCTTCACCCCGCTAAGTTTCCATCTCAAGATTTCCCCCAATCACTTCCAGGGCACAATCACTCGCTTCACCGCCTCCCCTGCACATTCCGTCATTTGTCTCTGAATCCCTGATTCCACCATCATCGCGCATCAAATCTCTTCGATTCCAAGAAATCCATTGGGTGGCAGCACCCGATGTTCTTCAACAGCCAAGCCAAAATATAGTATTGAAAGATGGACTAGGTTTAAGCTTGAATGATTTAGGTGGTGATGTTCCATGGGCTGTTCTGGGTGGTGCGTGGAATGAGCGTTTCGTGATTGTTTAAAAAGGCGCTCCGCGACGTGAACAGTGAGGGTGATTCGAATCGGTCTGTTTCGTACTTGCTTTTTATCACGACCTCATCCCCCACCACCAACTCCCCTCTCTCGACAACTCAACATCGCATCGCATCGCATCGCATCCCACCAACCAACTACATCGACTCGAACCCCCTTACCAAAAGCCAAACCAAATTCAACAGCTACTAGCAGCGAAAGAAAACAGAGACCGACGTACCAGCCAAAATGGGCATCCTCAACGGCGTCGAAATGACCCTCTCCTACATCCTGCATTCCGTCTTCCGCCTCATCCAGATCATCATGGCCCTCGCCGTCTGCGGTCTCTACGGCGTGGATCTGAACAAAGCAGACAAGGAGCACAAGTACTCGGACGGGAAATGGGTTTGTCTCTCCTCTCTTCTCCCCTCCCCTCGCACCCCCTCCTGCTTGCGAACGCGCGCGCGCGCCGCATCCCTCCTTTGTCACTGATACGATGCTAACGGGGAAAACAATAATTACAGGTCTACGCAGAAGTAACCGCCTCCCTCTCCGCCTTCCTCGCGCTCCTCTACCTCATCCCCTTCACCTCGCGCATCCCCTTCGCCTGGGTGTGCGACACTGTCCTCTTCATCCTCTGGATCGCACTCTTCGGCCTGTTTGGAAACATGTATATTAAGACGCGGGCGGAGGGTGATGCGGGGATCCAGAGGATGAAGAATGCGGTTTGGGTGGATTTGGTGAATGCGTTGCTTTGGTTGATCTCTGCAGTGGGCATGTTGCTGTTCTGGGTTAGACATCGGAATAATAGGTCAAGATGGACGGGACGGGCGCAGGTTTAGAGGGAGCGGTGTAAGGGGAGGGGAATGATGGGCGGAGATGGATCGGAGACGGAAAGAGAACATGATAAGGGGGAGGAATGTTGAGATGAAGCGGGGATTATGGTGTGGTGTGGCAATTAATGGCAGGATGAGAGGAGCATGATATGATACCCAACATACGAATAGGAGATTGGCGGAGAGAGAGCATGAGATGAACGAGGCGAGCGAGTATACCATTTTCAATCGAGCGTCCCGTCCTTTTACGAAGATACCATTTTGTACCGCACGAGTAGAGTTAGGCATCCATTTCTTAAATATCCAACTTTTCTTCAGAAAGAAATCGCACTGAGCAGATTTGTCGAGTTTATCGGTACTTATCTAAGGTTTGCGGATCTTCCTCTTACGGTAATGAGGTTTCGTTATCCTTCGAGTCGGAATATCTAAGGAGTGAGTCCTCCTTACGGATTTTCTTAGTTCCCTGAATCTTTATCTGTATGCGTTTTTCACCGCATATTGAGCAAGTAAAGATAATCTGTACATTTTTGGATTCATGGGCGGGGTGGGGGGCTGTTTCTTTGTGATGTGTTACGAACTTTACGATTCATCTTCATTATTCAATCCCTCCGCGGGGTGTAAAGTCCAGTCACCAGGCAGTGAGAGACGATAGGGGGAAGTGGTGTAGTGACCGGGGACGGAGAATTGGCCACAAAAACGGTCGGTCAATGTATGGCTACCATGGCATTACAATAGGAGAGGGGTGGGCTGGGATGAGTTGATCTACAGTAGTTCGTGAGATAGGTATGTTCTCACCGGATCTAGCAAAGGTGAGGATCTGTCGATCAAGGGGGTTGGTTTAGCAGCGCATATAGAGGACAGGAGAGCTGATCTTCTCTCGGGTAAGGTACTCAAATCGTTGGCGAACTGAACTTGGCTATGCTCGAGATACTGTCGCTGTAGATCTAGAAATATTTTCCTAGGGTAACACGGCCAAACGGTGACAGGTCGGACCCTGCAAGTTTAGCAATCTTGGGTATCGGCAGTTCTTGTAGCAAGGAGACGCTGACTCGACACTAGAAAAATGGAATTGGGGTTTGGGGGTGGTGAAGATATAATTGCAGCTTTTGTTCAGGGTCTGAGGGTTCGCGGTTCTGGCTGTGTTTCCTGGGACCAGGACCCTTCATTTTCATTGATGATCGAGATCGACATGTAAGGGTTGATATTTGTATAGAGGGGAATGATAGAAAATTGGGGAAGGTGATGATCAATCGTTCCATGAATGCGGTGAGGTTGCACTCGCTCGGAGGAGGGTTTGGAACACTTGAACATTTTTCAGCGTGACAGCGTGACAGCGTCCAAACCCCCTTCGCATGCACAAAACATGCCAAAACCAGAAATTAAATCTCGTAATACCATCCTCCTGTACAAGAATCAGAAACACGGAACAACGGGAACTAAACCTAAGATTTTCACACCCAATTCTTGGCCACAGCTGATCAACGCTTCAGCCCTCCGTAACGTCTGCACCCTGCATCGTTTAAATCAAATTTTGAAACGGTGTATCTCCACAAATTGGGCTCCCTTATCTGCTGTCGCTGGAGAGGAGGGAAGATCTGCAGATCGCTTACTTTAGGGGCCTTGTACGCCGCGTCCTCTTTCCTTGAAATGACACGGCACGTTCTGCGGTGGAAATTATATGTTTGCTTTTGAAGGTCACTTTAAAGAAGAGATAGTATTTCGAGCACTTGACTCCAGATTGAAAATTAAAAAAACAAAAGGCATTTGAAATAGAGAAAGATAAATTTGAAGAACAGTTCATGCCAAGTGAAAAGAGGGGGTCCAAAACAGTGGGGCAGCACGGTTAGCCACCGAGAAATTGCAGATCATCACTGAATTTTTTAAACATTTCCAAATTCCAACGCACAGGATGCTCGTTTACGAACGAGGGGCATGGCTGTGCAGTTCCACTGCAACGTGGCTCGCGGACGAATTGTTGGAGGGGAATATTTGGTGATATATACCGCGACGCGCGCAGGGTGAAAAGTGTTGCTGCAATGCTGATTTCCAAGGAGCAAGATCGCCACTGAGATAAGCAACGCGTATGGATGCAAACGAACGGATGACGAAGCAGATCGCAATAATTGTGCTCACTTTACCTTGTCTTTCAGCTTGTCTATGCGTTGTATTGTGTTCACGCTTTCGATAATTATTCATAATTGCACCATCTCGCGCCTTCTGTGGAGATTTGACGGACGCCTACAACGACGTCATTCCGAGAATCCCTTCAGGCCACAGGCATCACAAAGGACAACCAAAAACGTCAAACGTCCTACACTTTCTCTCTCCAAACACACTCATCTCTGCTACAACGGCGACGACCTCGACCTCGACCACGAACACGAACACGCAGGATCCGGAGCTGCATTCCGGACTCTTCGATCTCGTGCAGCAACTCGAGCCCGCCTCTCCCCAGCTTCTCGGCACTTGTTCCGAACCCGTTTACCAACACCAATTCGAACCTGTCAGATCCGACTCACGAGGACTGGCGCCTTGTGGACTGATCATTAGGAACATCACGAGGCCTCTCTCACTTTCAAAAGCACATCATCGATCTCTGTTCGGGTCAGCGGCATAGCAGCAACGATGGCTAGTCGATCTTTTAAGCCGGCATCATACCTTGCCTCTGCAGCACGAGAGGCTCCAAACCGAAGCCCACGACAACGACCTGCTTTCACGAGAAGCAGCTCTGGATGCAGTGTTAACAGCACCAAGAGTGACGACTCCGTGGTCTCCATGATAAAGGGGTTTGGATTCGAATATACAGGAAAGGAAGACGCTTCTGCCGGTTAGTATTCCCGTGGCCCTGGTTTCACGATGATGTACCTTTGCAGGCTGAGTGGGGATGCCCAGCTTGTGTGGCGGCAATGGCGCTGCACTATGCAGACTACCCCACCACAAAATGCCACCTACGCAGCAGCCTTTTCAAGTACCGGTACGAGCACCTGTTAACGCCGTTTTGTATATAGGATCCAGCATACCAGACACGCCTAGAAGAAAAGGAAGTAAACCCATCGCCATCGAGGTGCCTGGTCGGAATCTGCCCAAAGTTTACACCCCACTGAGCGCACGAGGAGATCTGCCGGGGTATGTCTATCTGCCTCCGGTTCCGGAAACCGCACAACAGCTGACATTAAACCAGAGGCTACTTTCCGAACCACGAGCAACTTCCTGCTGCAGCAGGTAGAACGAACCCCTTCTCCCACAATCACAAAACATCATATCCCGATTCTCCAACCATGTCCGGTACGAGCTCTCTCGCTGCCTCTCCCGCTGGATCACCCCCTAAGATGCCCTCCCATATCCTGACGCCAAACCTCCTGGGTCCCCTCTCCCCCTCTATTCCCGAACCGCTGCTCAAACCAATGGGCAAATACCACCCCTCGAACTACAAATCCCCCGTCAACACAACTGTCTCAACCCCAACCTCTTCCTCCTCTCGAGCCATGCTCCCACCAACCAACCTCTCTATCCCTCCCACCCTCAATACCAAACGCCAAAACAAATCACAACGTCCAGGCCACGAAAGAAAGTCTTCCGATGTAACAAGAAAGATTCAGCAATACCAACGAGACATGATCGCTCAAGCTCACATGTCGGCACAGAGTTCGATGGCTGGTGTAGCCTTGGGGGAACGCAGCAAGAAGAAAGAGCCGGTCAGTCCACGGTTGTTGCCAGCCGGGAGCCCTGGACCCATCACGCCCCTTGAGTTAGAGATGGATGGTGGGGACGGATATCTTGTCGCTGGACATAGAGCGAGGGGTGCCGCTATGACATTCAATACGGAGAAGATTGAGCAGAGGCGGAGCCCAGGTACACCTGTTTGAGTTTTACGTGGCGAAGGCTGGCTGGCCCGGTTGCTCTCGAACTCATCATCGATGCTCAACACCAAGTTTCAACACGACGCATATATCGCAAGGGTAATACATACCAACTCAACATCGCAAACGCATTCGCATCGCCGAACCCCGTTTTATTCTCATGTTTCAGCATCAACGGCGCAGGTTCGAAAAGGCACACCAAGCGCTGGTGCGGTCTACTTTTGTTTCTTTTCTTTTTCTCTGCTTTGTGTCTGCTTTCCTTCTTGCCATCCTTCTCGAGTTCGAGGGTATTGCCGTCGAGAGAGGGTGGGCCTTGAATAAATTGATAGACGGGTGGTTTGAGCATTGGTTGGCGTTAGGATTACCCTTGACATTTCTCTCATTCTTTGCGTTTGCGAGTATGGGCTTGCGGTTGGCTTCGAGGGATTGGGCTTAGGGAACAGTGGTTTGAAGATAGATAAAATGGCTTGCCTATGGATAGTTAGCATAGGATGAAGTTGATTATAGAAATTGGATTCACATCCACTCCGCTCCCTTCTTTATTTTCTTTGCTCGGAATAGAAATTTATGAGCCACATGACAGCATATCGGCTGTCTTGATTCTCTGCGAGCAAGATGTGGTCCACCGGAAGGAGAAGCGGAAAGTATAAACTTAAACCTCACAGGAGGTCGTGGATCTTTTCTTCACTTGATACTGCCAAGCGCTTTTACTAGCGGTAAAGGGCGGGAGTCTGGATAAAGGAAGGGACTGGACTTATAGGGTACGGTGCTGTAACACTGGTTCACTAGACTAGACAAAGACCACTGTAGACAGATGACATGACCTTTTAGATACTGGGAGTCTGTCTTTTGTTCCTCAATTTCCTTTAAGATATTCTTTAAAAAATTACTTACCAGTAAGAAACGAAGCACAATCGTTACAGATATCCTAGAAATTCTTAAGTGATTAACTTTTATATTTGGGTCTAGTATATGTAAGTATAATAACGTGAAGAAGTGATTAAAAGGGAAAGAGGGGGCCCAAGGGCCGGCGGTGTAGGGTGGATGGGCAAGGGGGCCAAGTGGTTCAATCCCGGGATTCAATCCCGAGAACCGAGTAATGGGAGAAGCTATATAAACCGTGCTTGCTCTGAGATTAAAGGCTTTAACCAATTATTTTAATGTTGTCCCCAGTTCATCGGCTGGCGTGGTTACCCCGTCCATTACCAGATTCAGGCAAGTGAGTAGCAGTGACGGTTAATGGGAGTTTTTTGCAAGTGGTTGGAGTTGATGGATCGAGGTAGTCAAGGAGATGTTACAGGAGAAGGATACGGGGAGTGGAAGGAATGACAATGAGGTTGGGATTAATAATAAAATCTCAAATTATAGTTGATTTATACAAAATCCGTGAGTAAGTTCATTGTTCAATTTCCTAGCAGTATAGGCATGTTATTACTTCGGACCTTTGGTAGGTAACATGGATATACTAGATCAATAATCATAACGCGGTATTAACTAATCGCCTTTGTGGATAGCGGAGTTTTGTGGTGGGAGAAGTTTATCCGGATTTCTCGGGACTATGCTTGTTTCTTCTTTGTAATGCTCTTTCTTCTTTTGGTAGTATAAGCAAAGAGGTGAGGGGGATAGGGACATATAAAGGGACAAGAGAGAGAGGTTAAGGATAAGGTTCAAGAAGGACATCAACCCGACAGTCAGGATGCGTGTTTAATGGTGGGGTTTTGAACACGAGTAGTGGCGGATTGGAGTTCTTTGAGTGTGGTTATTGTTTAGAGGCTAACGTGAGAGTCTTGCAGGTGATAAGATGTGCTAGAAGAGGATAAAAGGGGAGCGGGAGGGAATGACAATAAGGTCTAGATTAATAACAAGTTTTCACACCATTTTAAACCTATAGAAATCAATGAGCAGGTACCCTTTATCGTTTAATTTTCTTGCCGTATATAAACGCCTCAAAGTCTTCAATTGAGCCATGGCCACTTGGGCAAGAAGCCTATAAGTATTCATTCCGAGTCTCTCTCTGCAATGAGACTTTGAATGTGAAATGTGGAGTGCGAAGGATAGAAGAGGGGTTTAAATACCCATAGACTCAGGATTAATTTTCCCTTTTCCTGGTTCTGTTTTAGTCTGCGGACGTGAGTAACTGCTGCTTTAACCTGAGCTGAGGTTAGCATACCTGAGCCTGAGCCTGAGCCTGAGCATACGTTGAGGAGCTATTTTAACACCCTCAGTAGGCTAATTTGGCTCCCTCCAAGCCTGGCTACACTTTCCAAGTTCTATCCCTTAGTTCCCGGTACCTCAGTATAGTTTCTATTTTAGCTCGCTTGTGACCGGGATTCTTTCGCAATTATATTTTTTACTTTTTAAGTAGTTATATAATTAACGGCTTAATCTTATTATTTTATAAGCTTAATTATATTTCTTAATAAAACTTAAGACTTAAAATCTTAATTAAAGTTATAATTAATAAAGTATCTTATAAATTAAAGATTTATATCTCGAGAAAAAGAAGTATAAAAGTCTTTAAGTGGCCTTAAAGTTAATCCTCAATTTAATTACTATTATAGACTATAAACTAGTAAAATATATAAAAGTTATATATAAATAATCTCGTAAGTATCCTTATAAGATAAAGGAGTAAGAGGTAATACTATAAGAATAGATTAATTAAATAGGCCTAGAATAAGACTACTAGGTACACGTGCTAGCAGAGCGTCGTGGCTGGTCAACTCCTAATTAAATTGAAAGGGTTGATATAATTAATAGTAGTGAAGTGTGCCTGAGAGCCTGTGCGAACAGACTTCTGGGAATGGGCTCGTAACCTCTACGCCCGACTTGCGTGCCTAATCTCTCGTTCCGAAATTTATAATCCAATAAAGTCATGGTATCCAACCGAAGAAGCCAACCATCTGCACGGGGCTGAGTGAGCAGATTTCATTTTCAACCACAGGAAGGGATTTCATGCCGTGTAACCCCTTAATTTTCAGCTGACAAGGGTCAGTTTTCAAGCCTTTCTATAATTATACCTCCCCCCTCCACCCCTCCCCCCCGAGTGAGGCACGTTTCCCTTGATTTTTAAGATTGAATCCTTTCAGCTTTGAGTCGTTTTGAGTCGAAACAATTACAGCTGCACCGAGTGTCTTCAATCGTGAAAGATGTGCAAAGGTCAAGTTCTAAAACACCCACTAATTGAAGATGAACACTCGAAGGGGCCGAAGAATAGTGACCAATGCCAAATATATCATATTCATCAAGATGGCAAGGAATGCCATCAACACGCTGTGAAATGGGCCGATATCATGCGAAATACACGTAGTACGAAAGCACCACGAGAACCTGAAATCTGTCCTCTCCATCGGCTCACTTTGATGTATGTATTATGAGTTGATATTTGATTTCAACTGCTAAGGTGATTAGACACGTCCCCGAAGCATTAAATTCCAATGCTATTAAGCCAGTCGCACCAGTTGACCCCTTCGACCCCGTCAAGCGTGCATCGGATGGTAGTGAATATATGCGCTGGACGACGCCAGCCCTTCCCAAGATGCCCCGATTCTTCAGTAAGCATTTACAGGAGATTTGTCGACATTGCGAATGCAAGCAAGATATTCTATGGAAAAATCTTTTTCGACCAGAACATCACTTTGATGCCTGTTTCAGGTATAGAAATGACGACTACAACCTGCAGAACAGGTGTTTCCTCAAATGTAGGCAACATGGACTGAGAGTCTCCATAGCGTTTTTACTGACTGTTTTCAGTGTACTCTCTTCGAGTGCCGTCACTTACTGAACCGATGCTCACCCTTTCAATGGTCCACCATATCAGAGTGGAGGGAGATAAGTTTGTCCCGGAAAATAACCCAGAAAAGTCGTTCGCTATCCTGTCTGGGCGCAACCCCCAAAAAGTGAAGTTCCACATTATAGACTATATGATAAAAGGGCTGTTTTCAGATCTCATCCCTAAATGGGAAGATATCTCTCAAGACCACTCAGTACGAGATACAGGAATCTCCCAAGACCATTCAGTACGAGATGCAGGAATAACGCCGAGGTTGTTCATCGCAGCTCTGTTGAGCCAGTATGGTTCTACAATTTCAGCCAATGTGGAGAAGACAGCAGAGTTGCTTTTGGCCTTTGATGCCACATTAAGCGAAGGTGTACTCGCAATTCAGGGGGGGAAATCAAAGAAAAACACTTCCGAGGCCACCAGGGCGATACAGGATGCAAATAAAAAACTGGTCACGATGACCCATAAGCTTACAGGGATCAAGTCCACGATGCACTATCTTGCGGAAAGTGCTCAAGTACTGGTTAAAGACATCGTTCCCTTTCACGAGTATATCAGAGCACGGCTTGATGACTGGATGGTCCCCAAAGCTCTATCACACCAAACACGACTTGATGATTGGCTGATAAGAGATAAGCAACATCCTTCGGAAACAGCACCGCCCAGTCAGTGGATTAACAATCCAAACTCGGGTAAACTGAAACAAGGTCTGAAGCAGTTGGATATTGTCAAGGAGCATCTGCGTGATCAGGATAAGTTGATCATGGTGACGAAGAATATGTTCCAATATAAGCAAGATATCAAGGGTCTACAGCAGCATATCGATCTGAATATTGGGATGGTATAATATCCTCGCGCCTTATCTTTTTGTCTTTCCGCATTCTAATCACCTCAGGTTCGCAACGTTATCGCGGAAAGAGATAGGTACATCCAGCAGAAGCTCATGAAGAATTCCGACGAAGATGGACACAAGACCCTGATCATGGCCATTCTGACAGCAGCGCTCTTACCAGGAACCTTCATGGCAGTGGGAACACCCATTAATGCTTTCAAGAAAAACTTGACTGACAACTAAAATAGATCCTTTTAACAACCCCAATTTTCAATTGGACCGATCCAACTAAGCCGGTAGTCGTCCACTTACCGACAAAAATTTATTGGGGAGTTACACTGCCCCTGAGCTTTCTGTTTCTCTTCGGCCTATATTTAAGCATCCCTTCCAAATGGGTGTATAACCTGATCTATGGCAGGGGTTGGGTAATATTGAAGGACACTGAGGACTTCAAAGAGCACGAATCTTGCGAATATGGACAAGGTGAGGCTTAGAAAATAGAGTTCTGAAAGGCCGTACTAATGATCTTTCGTAGTATCAAACAGCTCACTATCTGGTGTTGGAGCTACACGAACCGATGAAAAGAGAAGGGCTGGTTTCAGATTTGACGGTTCTGATATTGTCTAATGCGCGACTTTTGCCTTACAGCCGTTGTGCTTCGCCTAAAAGCCCCTTTGCCCTTTTTGTAGAGTTAAAAGCGAACTTGTGAGCCTGCTGAATAGAGAAAGAAGGACTCCCTCAAACATACGGAGCTCAATTCAAAAAGCCACTGATTAGTCCCCGTAGAATAATATTTTCAATCTCAACCCACAAGAATATAAACACCTTTCTCCTCCTTTAATCTTAGCTCACAAGCTTGAACTTGCCTCAGTTTTACAAGATGCGCTGCTTGCTCTCTCAAGATGTCTGCTAAAGGAGTTCGGGAGAGGAGATTGGGTGGAGACTTTTTTGGGATGTCGATATGCCTTCGATTAAGAGAAGGCAATACAGGTTTGAGGTTGAAGTCGAGGCAAGCGAAATTGACAGTGAAATTAAACGTGGCAATAACGCGCTGGCCCCCCATGATTCATTGTGAATTCCAGGGATGAAGTCGAATAAGCCACAGAGAATGAAATGCGAAGCTTCGCATAGTATGAAAGCGAGACATGCCCCTCCTTCCTCCCTATGGGGGCAATGGAGCGGGTTCGGGGAAGTCCAAAAAACGTTAGAGGATTTGCATCCATACTCCATACCCCCTCCACCCTAAGAGTATAAAGTATATATCGCTAAAAACAGACTTTAGATAATAGGCTCGTTAGGGTGCTCAGGTTACTCAGGCGAGTTGACTGAGCCGAGGGTGAACCGAGGGTGATTAGCGCCTGAGCAAGAGTAGCAAGCTTACTAAACCCATAGGGCACTCAAAAAAGAGAAAATTGATTCATAATACCTCAATACCTGGCTTATCGCAAAGGCCTCATTATGCACTCACTCTCTAATCCTTTTCTTCAAATACAAGCAGTGCTATAGCATCAAGGTAATGATTCACTAGTATATATAAACACGACACTTGCTTTGAGATTAAAGGCGTTAACCAATCAATCACCACCATGTACCGCACTAGCATCAGCTAGCGTGGCTATTACGTCCCTTGCTAGGGTCTGGAAAGTTCTTAGTAGTGATGGGGTTCTCCTTCACACGTTAAGGACATGAGATTGTAGCTTGTAACTGAGAACAGGATACTGGAAGAGCGTAAGAGGGCAGGAGAATGACAATAAATATTGGAATTAATAACAAAGTTTAGAAACTGTATAAATTTGTAGTCATTCATGGACTATAAGCAAGTCCATCGTTAAGTTTCTAGTTGCATATCAATACCTGGGATTCTCGGTAACGCCCCCAGGCCGGCTTCCTGGTGAGAATTTAATTGTTGGGAACCTCTACCTGTGCGTCTTGTGTTTGAAATCTGGCATGTGGAGTTGGTGAGGAGGTGAGAGGGGTTTAAATACCCTGACATCTGGCTTGCAACAGAGACATGGTTATATTCTCGCCTACCAGTCACAGCCTTCAATCATATCAAGTCATGTGGCGTCAAGGGAATGATTCACGGGTATAGCATTCGATACGTTAATGAAGGGTATAGCATGCAGTTAAGATTTAAATAAGAGGGATAGAGAAATTGGCTATAAAACGCCCTCGTCTAGGAATCGTTATCCAATAGCTAGGCTACCACTAAGGCAGAGAGTGATGTGTGGAGTGCGGCCAAGTGCCGGTTCTGAAGTCGCCGGCCTTGGGCAAAGTAGTAACAGCGTCTCTTGAATTCTTGGTTGAGATTGCTAGCCAAAGGTACAATTTCAAGGGTAAAAGCATCACCGGCATTCAGAAATTGGGGCACACAAAATAAATGACAACAAGGACAGGACTGACAACAAGGACAGGACTGACAACAAGGACAGGACTGACAACAAGGACAGGACTGACAACAAGGCTAGAAATGACAACAAATGCCGGAATATGAACCGTTTCACTGAGCTGGACATTATCTGTCTCGCCGGTCTTGACCTGCCGCAATCCACTTAATTCTCGTACTCAGCTCGCAATATCAGAGTGTAGCTGAGTTCGCAACTGGGCACTGAGTTGGTGCTCGGTATCTGTAGATGTTTTGGTGAAGAGTAAAGGTGGTGTGCTAGTGAAATACCTGAGCGAGAGGAACCGATGTTATATACAAACTGCACTTTAGAAAGAGGCAAGGTCAGGATAAGGAATGTAGATAAGATGTCTTGTTGACTACGCTTAACCTGTTTGGGCACAGCAAGCACAACTAACTTGAACATTGTGAGCGTTGTTTTCACGAGCAGGATAGAGCGGGGTCATTCACAAGCAATCGTTTAGTATGCGCTAGGTTGTTCCGACACTTATATAACGAGCACATCTAACACCTCCAACATCTCCAATCTCGTCAGGCGATAACCTGGCACTAGCCCATCCTGAGTTCTTCTTTGAAGAGGAAAAGCTACACATGAGAATCAGACCCAATTGATCTACGAGCTCGACACCGCCCTGAGATTTGTTCAGTTTCGCAATTTGCACCGGAAATATGTGAAGACGAAGGGCTGGTTGTCTGGCCCATATTTCGAATTCTGACTAGAGAAATTTGACAAATAATTTTTTGGGACAATGACTGGGAGAATGACAACAGATTAATGCATGTCATTTCGCTCTTAGAGATTGCATTATACAAAATGAACAGATCAAACCTTAAAGGCTCCTTCAACGGATCGATTGCTGAGAAGCCGTGAAACTGTTGCCTTGGACGGCATTGAGATTGGAACCAAGCCCTAGAACAAAATCCACGTAACAACTCTTCTTTGTTGCAATGTAATTCTTTCGCTTTCTTTCTCTAATGCTTGACGCTTTGTAGTCGTGGGATTCTCGCTGCTTTAAATAGTGAATAACGCTTAGCCCTATGTGGATACCCTAGGTATTTTCAATTCACGTAGAAGTTCATACTCTCAACTAAGTATAGCGTGAGCTTGAGGGATTCCTGCATATTAAGTCTCTCCTAATTTTTTAGTGTGTGCGGGGTAATGAGGATAAGTAAAAATATAAAGCACCGAGAGGGCACCAAGCACCTATAGCAGAGATGACCCGGGTAACCACCTTTCTAGCCGTTCCTATACACCCCCGCTCATTCCCTAGTAATCGAAGCTTATTAGAGTGATCTACTTCAGATAGGCCTTTCACTTCATATAAAAGGCGATCCTAGAGTCAAACCGCAACTCTTCAGAGCTGATTTCCCGAATGGAAACCCGCTGACATCCCTGAGCAAAAGGGCAATCTATGCCAGGTAGTTACATTTGGGCTTTGACAATGCGCCAGCTGAAGTGCTTGGCAATGATACAGTCAAAAGAGAGTGTCTGAACGAAGATTTCTCTTGCAGTCGGGAACAAGGAAAGCAAATGGAGCAGGTCCTTGACATTGATTAGTGTTTGACAACATGAATGAGAATGACAGAAACACTCTAGAACTCTCTTGGAACTGTTCCCTCTTCAATTTGATACCATAAAAATAACCTGATTGATAACAAAAGAGACAAATACCCTGTCGTGCTTTTCTTCAGTTTCAAAACTATTATCACATGGCATAGCTACTAAGCGGAGAGGGTGTTTTCCAGGCAAACATTCGGGGGGAAAAAAGATTGAGTACAACCTCTGCTCCTTCCCGGTGTGCTCGTCGTGAAATTTGTTCATGAAATGTGATGGACGGATCTGGGAAAGCTGTTGCTCTTTTATAGCTGTGAAATCAAGAACATGGCGAATGAGATAATTTTGGGGAGATGCCACAGCAGAGCACATGTACCTCTGCATTTCAGTGAATAGTTTGCTCTTCAAGTTTTTGTTTTTTCATTAATATATATTCGTATAATGATTAACTTCAGGAATTTTCTTCTCCCTTTATTGTACCGTACCCGAGAAATTTTGACGCTACTCGGGGTTCCTTACACGGAGGCCTACTTTTTAGGATATTCACTGACCCACTCAGCTATCGTGCTGACAACTTGTGCCTGAACAGCAGCACACCCAGGGTTCACGTTATTTGCAGTAACAAGATCAGTGGTGTGGTATCCACCTGGTATATCGAGTACAGGCCGAGCTGGCGTAGAGGGCTGAGGTCCACCGGGTCTGAGGGAAGAAACGACCTGACTTTCTCTCCATGGATCATTCGTGCCAGAAACAAAGATGAGGCGAGTGGATTCAGTCTCGAATCCGCGCCAGCCACCGGTGTAATGATTTACGGTGTGATAAGTGGAGCCGGCGTTGAGAGGGTAGGTGATACCGTCCTCGGTGGGGAACCACATAGCACATTGCCTCACCCAGTAATCGTTGTTGATGAGCCGGGAAACCATGGTCTTCTGTCCATGGGGTGATCCGTTTTGCCACCTGGAAATGAGGCATGGTCAATCCTTGAAAATCAGTGCGGGAGTTTGTAAACATACCATCCGAATCCGCTGCACAGAAACCAGTCCCACTGCCGATCATAGGTGTTGTCAACACTGAGGTCCGCATAAAGCGGGTTGGATGCGTTGTAACTATCGAAACAATCCACATTGTATGTGCCATTGAAATCTGAATAGCCTGTAGAGACATTAGTGAGCTTGATGAGAATTTACATGCTGGTAGGCGTGATTTTAAAGATCCTCCATTCTCACCAGCCCAATTTTGAGGAAGCGGAAGATAGCCCTGAACTTACCAAATGATTCGCAATAGCCTGGGAGCAGGGTGGTCTGCATCCAGTTTGCGTAATTCGCGAGTGCTGCGTCCAGACCGACTCCGCTGGCTCCCGGAATGGTGGTGCTGTTGGCAGTGACGCCCTCGAGGGCATCACAGAAAGCAAAGAAGCCCGTGTTTTCGTAAAACTGATTACCTTGCCACAGATAAGGGCCGTTGGCTAGCGCTCTGCATGGATGTTATTGGACATCCGATCTCCGGCAGACAAGAACTTACTCCATGAAATCATCGTAGTGGGCCACGCCTGCCAATCCAAACTGTTGCTTTGCTGCCGTCTGCTCATTTACGCTCCCATGCATCCCAATGCTGTCGAGGTGCTCAATAACAAGATCAATATCTGTGCTGCAATTTTGGGGCATGTTGAGGGTTTCGGGGAGAAAATACGACCAGTAATCGCCAATTGTTTCCACAACTGCTGAGCTTGCATAGTATGCCCACATCACAGAGGGTTTCGTCACTGCTTCAGTCCATGCAGTAAGAGCTCCAGAGTAGGATCCTCCAACGAGTACCCATGGTGCCTTGTTCGCATTGCTCCCGCCAGTCGTGTCGAAGGGCAGCTTGGCATTCAATGCAAAATAATTGAGGTCTGCAATGGAGTTCTTGAGGGTCAGATATTGCATATTTTCAGTTGTCAGCTCGGGATATGGAGAAGAAAATCCCCAGTATCTGTGCTCAATGACAACGACGGCGGCGCCGATTTGCTGCGCAATGACGCCGGTGGTCCTAGCGGTGGTGAGGTAGCTGCACGTATATATTCAGTAAGTGCCGACAAACGCAAGACGTGTAAACGCCACTTACTGCTGATAACCAACGACAGCGATCTCTCCGGGAGTGAAGAAGACCTGTGAAATACTGGTCAGCATATTTGGAGCTATGCTATGCGCATTCTAGTATTTGCAGTTGCGAAAGGATCTTGCTGCTACTTACCACTGGGCTTCCTGTGCCATTCCAGAATTCAGTGGAGTAGTAGTAGAATTGACTGAACGTTCCCAGGGAAGGGTTATCGTGATCAATCAGCTGCTCAAAGGTCGCGTTGTAAATCGTAGACGAATCGCCGGTCATTTCTTCCGGAGGGGCAGCTAGAAGGTGACCCCGGGCCTGGTTACGGCTCATCGCAAAGGCAACATCTGTGAAGAAACCGCACACAAACGTGGCGAGTGCAATTGTTGGAGTCCTCGAGAGCTTCATCGCGACGAAATTTTCAAAATCAACAGAGCAATGGGCCGCAATCACCAAAGACGGTCGCGAGAGGATGGGCACATCAAGCTTTTGTACCGCGCCTGCAAGGAACAAGGAATAGCTTCCGCTTAGAGCTGATCAAGCTTTCGGAAATGCCCTTGCATGGGCGCCATCCCGTGAAGGAAGGCCATTGATGATCAGTTGCGGGGTTGATCGACTTGTTAACGCTCTGTCTAGGTTCCTTCTGGAAGGTCACTCAACTTCAATTTTGGGAAATTGGAAAAGCTGTCAAGGATGTGGCTTGCCGCTTGTGTGGCCCCGAGCCGGGAGCTTATCGAGAAAATCGACCTTCCTATTATGGCCCAGCAGCTCAATCAACCCTTGTTGCCTAGCACGTTGCCCTCTACCTCGAGTGGACTCTATTCTTCCTTCAAGATTGCTAATTGTTAGATGTGCGAAAGGTTAAAATATGATTTTCAAGTGCTTGAACGCGATGTCGCAGCTTGTTTACGCTCGGTAAGCGGCTTACCCCTTTTCGTTCAGGTAAAGCCCCTGTTCGCTCGGGTAAACCTCCTTTTCGCTCGGGTAAACCATCATGGGATGACAACAACCGCCACTGTGCTTTTTATGGCCGATATGGGGCCAATGGAGAAGTATATTTTCCTTTGGAAAGCGGAGGCCTACTGAAGCATTTCCTATCTGACAAGATACGCAAGAAGGCCCATCTTTCCCTTACTTCACCATGTCTTTGCTTCAATCACTGGCAGCTCCCTCTCCGACGCCTTTGGAATCTCCACCAGAATCACAAGATGCGATTCCCAGATCTCCCACCTTTCTTCCATGCCAAACAGAGATTCTTCCTCTGCTTCCAGATCCGCCAGAACATTCAGTATAGCCATTTCTGAGCACTCTTTCTCCTTCTCTTGTGGCTTGTTCAACCACACCACATCCTCGTACTCGGTATGCAGCCAGGTTTCTTCTAGATCCTGAAATTTAAAATTTGTTACCAGTGCCTCTTTTCGTTGGGAAAAATAATATTACCTCTTCTACTATTTCTCTGAAGTAATTAGACTGAGTACGGTGCTCCTTGGACTTTTTTGTGTTCTGGATCAGTGGATGAAACGCTTTCCCAATCCTTGAGGTGGCTTTGTGCGTATGCTCTTGCCACTGACGCCAGCTTGGCCACTCATTGTCGCAATTATGGCACAAGAAACTACCGAAATAATATTCATCCTCTAGCCAGGAACGATATCTAGGGTCCGCCATCTTCTTCTCAGTTTCTTCTTAGAAAAGCTTTTTGTCGAACTTATCCAGGGGAGAGGTATCGAGGAGTGGCTTGATCAAGACCTGCAAGTCCATTGCCTTGAAGACTTTGTGCATGGCGATATCGATCCCTTGAAATGCCATTGGAAAAAGCTTCTCCGCGTTCTTGCGCGTGTGATGGTATGGTTGTTGACAGTAAAAGCCCAGCGTGCCTCCTGCTGTAGTTTAGCATTGATTCTTTTGACAAATGTTAGCAAATTGAAGTACAAACCTTGTTTCAGAAAGCTTGAATGTTCAAGCGTGTTTCTGACAATTTGGCATAAAGGTATGCTCTCCGGGTCAAGAGTCTTGGAAGCTGCGGCTGCGGGGACCTTCAGCGTTAGATCGTAAATAAGCAAAATCTGGTGGCTATCATCAAGAGCGTGGTGAGGTTCCCATTCGTAATCTCCTCTGATGGCCAACCACCCAATATTTGGGGATGCCTTCCTCCAATCGAACCATCTTTCTGTATGCCCGTCAATGGAGATTTTCCATTTGCCGCTAGTATGTTGTGAGGTAAACAGACTATCAGTGTTCCAAAATGGGTGGATGTAGTGGTCGAGAAACAGGCTTGGTAGTTTTCGTGGAATTGAGCTATAGTTCGCACGTCAGTACTGCTGGTCAAAAATGGATGGGTTTAGCAGAGAAAATAAATTACGTGTAGTTTGGAGAGTGTAGCCTTCAAGCCCATATGCTCCAGTCCGCCCTTCACGTTGCCCTTGCCTTGAACAACCCCGGTACCATGAGCTGGCTTATCATATCTACAAGTCCAGCGCGGTTGTGATCGAAGCTCGTTGTTACACTCCCGCCTAGCGCGGCGTCGATTATGCCATCTTCTTTAGCGTTTGTATGTAATCTCTTGAAGAGAGTCGTGACTTTGCCCTTCTTGAGATCGGTGTCTAGAGGGAAATCGATTTGGTAATGCTCTCCTTGAGCCGAATAGCCCCAACCGATTGTAATTGTCTCGTCTTCCTCTAACTCGATCTCTCCACCACAGCAGAATCTTGACTCGAGGCTCTTCTGGAGCCAATCTATGTCCTTGTGTGTCTTGTCTTGGCAATCCGAGCAGGCAACTGACCTGTTGTCCGACCAATTGTCCATCTCTGAGCTTCCTTCGACGTCCATGGAGATGGCTTCCATAGTGCTCTTGCGCGCGGCCATGATGATGTATTCGTGGTGTGTTGCGTAAACTCGTAATGGTTGTCGGGACTGATCTAGTTAGAGTGTAATATGTTGCGCGTAAACTTGTGATATCTGTGGGACTGATCAGGACAGACCGATACGAGGAAGGTGAGCTGGTAGTGTAGACCAGACCGACGCGAGGAGAGTCAGCTGGCGGTGTCTACCAGAGTGCAAGAAGATATTTGCACCGCCTTCACGGTGGTGGTAGAGGTTGCGAAAACTTGTGATCATTGTGGGGACTGATCGCGTCCGAGTGCAAAATGTGGTGTGAAAACTTGTAATCTTTGTGGGACTGATCAGGTCAGAGTGTAAAAGGAAGAAAAAATTTGCACCGCCTCACGGTAGCGGTAGAGGTTGCAAATTATTTAGTCGTTAGTGGCCGCTCCGGACTCCTTAGACTATTTGGTATTTGGAGGTGGCTTGTTTGTTGTGTTATTGAGACAAGCTGGATCGTGCAACAGAACAGTGAGAAGATAATTGAGTTCTTGATGAAATGGGCAAGGCGTTGTGAAATCGTGTTTCTGTAGAGTTGCTGCGAGTTCCAGGTGGTGGTGTTCTGTTTTGTGCCTTCGGTCTTAGCAACTATTCGAAAGATTTTTAACCGACTAAATTTTATATAACGATAGTCTAATTGCATCAGTGAATTTGAAATCGATGGAAATACGGATATAAGTAACCTGATAACATTATGATTAATTCAATAACTACTTAGGCGCATGCTTCACAATATATAATTCTCTCTTGCTAAGCTTGGGGTTGCTTGCTTCTGCAAATTATGTGTCAATCAAAGAGTGCAACACAATCCATATGATTGCATAGTTGTAAAATAGCAAACATGTGGCCTTGGCCATTCACTTGTGCAATCTAGGTAATCGCATTTGATTCTACTTTGCTTAGATTGGTGGGTAAATCAAGCCTACAGTTACAGCAGAAAAATCCATTGCAGAAATGACAACCTAAAGAATTCCATTTGAAAACCAAAAGTTCGCCCAATTCAAAGTAGAGAGGATTGTACCAGAGAACCCCAGGCATTACGTAAGCCACAATAATCTAGCATCACCAGAATTTGGAAACCAAAAGCTTATGTGCTAGAATAAGAATCCTCACATTTAGCTCAAAGCAATCAATCTATGGAAGCACAGACAGGCGAATCAATATTATAATCCCACGACCCTTTAATTTCTTCAGATCTTTTCAGAGACTGTCTAGTATTTAGTAGATTCTAATCTACCATGGAAGGTTAGTCCCGTCATAATTCCAGAATGAGTTTGTCTTCTCAATGTTCAATGTTTCAAGCAGCTTCACAACGCCGGTTGCCGAGTCTTTAGGAGTGACTCTGGCAAAGTTGGGGGCATTCTTGTTCATCCACGGCTCAATTCCGGCGCCGATCTCGGTTGCAGGAACCCAACCTACACAAATCGTATTAGCAAATCAATTTTCGGACGATTTCAAATTCGAGGAGATCGGGGTTTTACTCACCAGGATGAATCAACGCAGTGGTGATACCCTCATACTTCAAGACCCCTCCCCATTTGCGGATAAGCATGTTGAGAGCAGCTCGGGAGACACAGTACGAATCATTGAGCCCTGGCATTCCTTCTGCAAGGTGGATAGATCCCAGCACGGAAGTTATGAAGACGAACTTCTTTTCTTTGCCAGCGCGGACAAGTGGGAGGAAGGTTCGAATAAGGATGGTATTGTTAATAATCTCAAGATTCAATTCCTTTTCGAACAATGGGAGATCCCTGTACCATTATTAGTGGATGCGATGTTTTAGTGGGGGGACACAACGAACAATTCTTCAAAAAGGGGGCTGGGCTGGTAATTCACACCAGCATTGTTGACGAAGACATCAAGACCTTCCGGCAGGAGTTTTGAGACTTCGGCTGCTGCATCCTTAATCGAATCAGGGTTGTCGATGTCGAGTTCAACAATGGCTGCTCTGTCTTTTGGGTACTGGCTAAGGACCTTTTGCAGTTCTGTGGCTTTGTTTAGATTTCGCACAGAAGCAATGACATAGTTTGCGGAGTTTTTCAGCTTGGTACCTGTTAGTTCTTTGTCTGGCCGAGAACACATTTTGGGTATGGCCTTACGAGCTCTTCGACATAGTGGAGTCCAAGGCCGCGAGCGCTCCCGGTGACTAAGTAGGAAGGCATGGTGTTCTCGAGTTGGAAGGATCTCTTGATAAATGATTTTGGTGCTGTTTTCGACTATGGACTTGTAGATGTTGTTGCTGTGAGGTAGCTATCTGATGGAGAGACAACCAGAACTTAGATATATTTTCCATCTTCTCAGGCAGACTCGGACCGCGACGCAATGACCTCCTGCTTTCAAAGCACAACATCACTGAAAATGGCTAGCTTAAAATACAGATTACTATTTCTCTGCCTTCACGAACGTCAACCTTGTCCCATTCTGCAGAGTTACGGCCGGCAAACCAGGAGGGGGGAGGGGGGCAGGGTAGGGATTAGTGCGATCTCAGTGCAGTGCCACTGCGGTGGTACCACGGTGGTTTGGTTTAAGGAGTCCTTAGTGTGGTGTAGTGGGAAGGGGGTCAAACCGTGGTGCATGTGGCGTGAAGAGCGGGAACCGCGGTTTATACCGTGGTGTAAGAAATAAAGCTTTACGTGAGTTGAAAGACATTAATCTTTAAAATTTTATATTTATTTTATAATCTATCATGTGAGTATTTTATAATTTATCAAAGCTATTAAGATATTATTTAGATTTTAATATTTATAGTTTATAAATTAAGTGATTACTTATAATAATTTAAAATTATATACCTTCCTAAAAGAATTTTAAGTAGTTTAATCACTTTAAACTATCACGTGCACATTATGTGAACCAGACATTAAACCCCAGTTTTAGTGATTTTATTATAGTTCAGTTTGGTATGGAATACCCTCAGTTTAGTGTTACAAAAATGGACCGTAGTTTTATAATAATAACCCAAACCGTGGTGCAAAACCCGCGGTTTGCACTAATCCATACCCTGCTGGGGGCCCGCAGGGTGGGGGAGGGAAGCGTTTGATGAAGCCAGATAAACACATCATAATTCGGGGGTAGCTGAACTCTGACTGGCTAGAGAAGCTCCCTATTCTAGTTTAGCTGTTGGATTATTAATAACCTGGGGCAAACGGGGCCCTCTTGGAAGCTCAGTGGTTAAATGATCACTTGGCAAGTTCGCAGATTAGTGAACACGAGCTTGCGAGGAAATGCACGATCATGCTTAATAAATGGCTTTGTCCAGCCACAGCTTTATCTTATGGTATGCATCCAATCGCAGGTCTGCAGCTAGGCTACACATACTAAAGAAGCGAAGAATTATTTAGTACTTCGTACAGCCGAAATGGTCAGATTAGAAAACACTGCGGCCGAAGTAACAACAGAGTCAACACAACGAGATACTCACAAGCTTGCTAAGCTTGTCTGCAATAGATACTTAGTCAACTGCTATGAACGAAGTTACTTTCTACCAAATTTAGATTTATTGGAAGGTACCTCGCAGTGATTCTCAATCCTGTTAAATCTTTTGACAAATGATCGTTAAGGCACCACACCACGTCGCATCATTCCTCACCCTGCAGCCTGTTCTCCGGAAATAAGTACGAAGGTGATGATTGATGAGGTCGTCCAGAACAGTCAAATCCTCTTCCATTCTAGCAATGACCGCTCCATGAAGAACCACCACTTCCTCATTCGAGGATTGAACGACTTACGATAAAGTTTAGAACGGCAATGGTATTCGTAATTGCCGAAGCACAGGTTCAATGCCACCTGGCACTCCAGGGGAACTGGTATAAAGGCCCCCCCTCAAATTGGTAAAAAGACAACCCCCTTGAAATCGGCCCTAGTGCTCAAGAAACAATTAACGCATATTCAATTACCTCTTATTTTATTAATTAATAAAAATCTCAAAGCCCAATCAAGTAAAAATAAAGCATTTAGCGGATCGCTCGTGAATCGCACGTGACCTAGCAGCTTGCTTACTTAACACAGTCACGTGCGAGTATATATACCCTTTAAAATTCCTATTATATAAATGCGAACCTATTATTATTAATATTATTTTAATATGTAAATAAGGAGAGAAGAGAAGATAAGACTTATAAGGTCGATCAAATAAAACTATTACAAGGTCATATGATTGCGTATCATGTGACACGGAATCCTTCACGTAATAATTCCTGACTTTTACCTTAAGCTTTTGCCTTTAAAGAAGGAAAATAATACAATTCGATAAGGACTATAAAATAGTGTCCACTGGGCCCGATTTTAAAGGGGGTTGCCTTTTTACCAATTTGAGGAGGGGCCTTTTTTACCAAAAGGGGAGCGCCTTTATACCAATTGCCGCACTCCAGTAACCAAGATGATTTATAGTGAATTAGCTGACAAAAGAATCAGGGTTAGAGGCAAGCTAAAAAGGTCTTCATATCAGATCTTCCATCTTGGACTTGAAGAAACGACATCAAGCTAATCATGGAACACTGAACAGATTGAGTATGTTGCACCTTAAGCTCAAAGCACGTGCTAATTTCATCGTTGGAAAACAATATACATCCTCCAACAATGTTTGCGAGATCATGAGCGCATTTGGGACAACCCCAGCAAAGTTCTCGTTACCATCATCAATAAATTCTTTCAAACTAGCGGCGAGCACGAGTTCTGGGAGTGCTGGTACAGTGGGAATATTACAGGCCATATTACAGGCCATGTTACAAGGAGCAGGGCCTGTAGGTTATTACCTTAAAGTGTTAAAGGGCATTATATTTACTGGGTATTATACTTGCTACTTGGTGGGCGTTTTATTCCTGGGTGTTTTATTCCTGGATCCTCGTTCCTTGGTGTTATACTTGTTGCTTGTTAGGCATTTTGTTCCTCGTTCCTAGATGTTGTGCTTGTTACTTGGTGGGCATTTTGTTCCAGGCGTTTTGTTCCTGGATCCTCATTCCTAGGTGTTATGCTTGCTGCTTGTTAAGCGTTTTATTCCTGGGCGTTAAGGTATTAAGGGCTCTAGAAGCCTTAGATAGTGTGGTGGGGCAAGTCCTACTTCATTCAAAATGGTGGTCTTTGGGGGGGGGGGGTTTTGCAGGCTAGTTACATTAAGGTAATACCCCCCCCAACCGGCCACCTCGCTTAGCTCATACTACTATACTTAAAACCACTATAACTATTCTATTCTTTGATTATTATATAATCCATTTTAGAGATACTATCTTTATCTAATTTAGTATCTTCCTTATTAATTTAGTAATCCCCAGTTTCTAGTTAAGTCTTTCTAATTGTCTTAATCCTTATAAACTTGGAATTTGGACTAGTCTATACTGTGGAGGGGCAAGCCCTGCAGTGCTGAAAATGGGCGGTTTTGGTGGTGTTGCAGAGCCGTACGTGGTCACGTGCTAGCGTCACGTGAGCGTAGC
>KZ613487.1:688898-787945 GCA_002865625.1 Hyaloscypha hepaticicola
AAGCTCGCGTCTTCACTAGTTTCGCACTTCTCTCCTTAGACAATTCATCCACGTTTTGCTCTCCCTCCATTTTATGGTTGTATTCTCCTCCTACAGTACTTGCAACGACATGACAAGTCAGCGGAACTGTACGAAGCTTGGAAAATCAGAGCTGCGGCTGCGGTAAAAAGGGGGTTTCAGACACTTAAGATCTCGGAGATGAAGATGTTTAAGGGCAACAAGTCTTATTTCCGCTTCTTGAAAAGCAAAGGGGTAATCAGCGAAGATGATCGGGACTTCTTGAGCACGTCAGATGAGCAGGAGGATGAGCAAGTGAGCGGTGAAGCTGACTGAGAATTACTCGGGGACGAGTAATAATCTATGGGGGGTCGTATGTGGCGGGGCTAGCCCTACTGCATACGTTTTTGGGTTTTTCAGTTAGTTTTAGGAGGGTTACGCTACGGCAGTGTGGAGACTATCACGTGGCCATTAAGGCTCAGGATATAAGGACAGGTTCCCAACGTAACTTGTAGAAAAACTTCATGCCTCCTTACTTTTAATTACTGTTCAGTCTTCTCCAGTTTTGAGCTTCTTCATTGATTATTTGCATGCTTACATTGAGCTGTTATTTTATGGTTTTGAGGGTGTGTGATTCTAGACTTTACTGTGGGATCTCACTTGCTGTTGCATCTTCCCCCCCACAATACTTTATACTATTTCCTTGATTTTAATTATAATACTCTAGCTTCTAATTATTTAATCCGAAACTTATATTATATAATACGAAAATCCTTTTTATCTAAATCCTTTATAATTTTCTTAAAAAGAATTCTATAAATTATAGAATTAGTATTTCCAAGTCTCGTAATCTAGTAAGTCTATTCTCTTAGTTCTTTACTTCCATTAAAGATTTTCCAATAAATAAAAGAACTATTAATATTCTAATCTAGTACTAGTTTCTTCTCCAAAGTTTTAAGAGTCCACTAAACTTATTTATTACTATTTTCAAGTAATAATCAGTTTATTAAGGACTTAAATATATTAATTAATTATAATTCTAAAGTTTATTATCCTATTTTAATATTGAATAAAGTCAAATTATTTATTCGGGATTTCTGATAATAAACCAAGAAATTTTACTTTCCAATAGGTATAAAATTATTCAAAAGAGATAAAAAACCAAATTACTTTTAGTAAATATACTTTAAGGAAATGAAAATTAATAAATTTAATAATTAGAATATATATAAGATATATATAAATAAAAATAAAAGATATATATTATAAGAAAAGTACTCTTATATAAATTCTATTATTTCGTGACTTCCGTGACTATCTAAAATAAGTAATCGAGCCTCTAATGGATTATATAAAACTATTTAAGAGATAAACACTTTTTATAACTATTCTAAAGTAATTATATTAGTAGTCTAGTCGTTTTTAATTATAATAAACTCTTAACCTTTATAATCCTTTAAAATAACCGGAAACCACTATTATTATACTCCTTTACCCTTAAATATTAAGAATAGATATAATACTTTCTTTACCACAAAGATATACTTAATAAATAATATCTAGGTTTTAAAACCGGACTGTTTCTTTTGAATTTTCTAGCAATCTATACTTTTAACTACTGAGCCATTCTCTCCTTAACCTTTTATAATATTAGCTTTATTTATATTCTAATAATTTTCAGACTTAATAGCTTTAATCGAGGGGACTTTTAGTTTTTGGAACTATAACTTGATTATTTCAGATATAATACTATTTATATATATAGAATCGATCCGAAAATACCTTTTTGTCTTGAGAATAGGATTTCATTAAATAAAGCCGGCTATCTACTACTTTCCAAGTAATATTATATCTTTTCTAGTAGCTAAAATCCGTCTAATAAGAACTCTGATTTATATATATATAGAACTTCGGTCTAGGACTTCCTGGACAAGAACCCAGTCTATAAGTCTCTGTTCCTGAACCGGTAAAAGCCTCTGAAAGGGTTCACTAGTTTCTTTTCGAGAAACGCTACCTTTTATCCGGTCCTGAATTGTATCCCTTGGAACTCTCTAATCTAGACAAGCCTTGTACACGGACTGTCCATTTCCCATATCTATAAGTACTCTCTAAATATCATCTTCAGTATATAAGGACTTTATAGCCGGTTCTAAGCGTGTGCAAAATTTAGAATCGATTTATTAGAAGTTCATAAAATAATTAAATCTTTAAGTGGGAGGGTATGTGGGAGCGGTGAGCTAAGCGAGGTGGCCGGTTGGGGGGGGTGTTACCTTACCTGATGGTTCGTGGGCACACGTGATCACCAAGGCTAAAGGCATAAGGGCTGGTTCCCAACGCAATCCTGTAACTTAACTTCATACTCTTCACTTCTAATACGATTCAGTCCTTGCAGTTTTGGTGTTCACGTTACGTTGCAGTGCTTGTTTTACGTTGTTGTTATTGAGGTTCTGTTATTGTTGTTGTTGGTGCTCATGTGGGCTCCTTCACTTGCTGTTGCTTCCCCCCCACCCCCACAATAGCTTGCTCCTGGCGTTCTTGCTCCTAGCGCTCTTGTTCCTAGGCATTGCGGATACTGGGAGCCCTGGGAGCCCTGGGGGCCCTAGACAGCTTGCTCTTAGCGTTCTTGTTCCTGGGCATTGCGGGTAAGGTTACTGGGAGCCTTGGGCAGTCTCGGCAATTGTCGGCCGCTACGTGGCCTCCGACTCTCTCGTCTTGTATACGAGTTATAGTCAAGTATTTTAAGGGTATTTCGTGAGAGGATTTATACGAGAGGGTCTATACGGGAAGTTAAGGATATACTTTTAAATAAGAGTAATAATAATTATACTTCTTATATATAATAAACTAGGAATAAGAAAGATCGCGAGATAATATATAAGAAAGTATAACTTTGAATAAAAATCTTAAAAAATCAAGTCCTTTAATAATAAAAGATAAAGGACAAGTATTAGTATAATTATAGCTTTTACTTTATTATTTTATTATTACAATTATAATTATATACATTATTTAAAATGAATTAATATAAAATTAAATCTGGACTTTTTTTCTTGAGGATATTTGACACTTTGGGATGGTTTCCCGGATTAACACAAGGATATTATAGTTATCTCTCTTATAGTATTCATAATGTGCACTTGTTCTTACAAGTAATGCCTTTTAAACTTGAGAAGGATTTCTCAGCGACTGCCTAACTCAACTACTTGTAGAGTGAGTTCCCCCAGCCTTTAAGTCTTCTTTCTCATAATAAGCCTTAAGTTTTGGGAAATTCCATTCCAGCAAACATTGTTCAAGGTGCGTCGTATATTCGAACAAGCTTTTTTATGCAGTATTGTATGGTGTATTCCTAAAACCAACGAAGAGTTGACCTCAAGTGGAGCACCAAGCTAGTCCCCTTTAGCATTCTTGCGGGATTAGGACGTGAAAGCACGGACTCCCGCGCTTAGCGAGTCGCACACTCATTTATCCTGCATAGCCCTCTTTCAATCCGACAAACCGGCTGTCACAAGATTCGTCGAAGCCGTCCCGCAAGCCTTCCTCGACCAACTCGAAAACAATGAACAACAAGCTGGCCAATTCATCTGCGAGATCCTAGACGGTAACGTCCCGGGGGCCTTCGAAAACCTCGCCTTGGACTTTGCCGGATGAAATCCAAGAAGGTTTCGACGACACCTCCTTCGTCAAGTCACTCCCCACGCTAGCTCCTGAAATTCTCGAAAAGATAGTCTCCGACGGCGAAGACGTCGTCTCGGTCATCGAAGAACTATTTACAGATCCCGGAGGTGTAGTAACGCTCATCGAAGACGACGTCAAAACCGTCATCTCGGACATCGAGTCGGTAGCTACCAGTCTCTGGCATGGATTTACGTGTCTTTTTAAACCGAAAAGCGATTGCAGCACCAGTCCAGTCGATCCTGCTGCTACACTTTCTTCGTCTTGTGGTGTGATTATGGCGGCGGCGACGACAACGTGGAGCCCGGCTGCGAGTAGCACTACGTACGCTCCCCACAACCTACAGCTGCTGCATCGACATCTATGGCGGTGAAGACGAGTACGAAGGAGCAAGGTGCGCAGAGCAGTACGCAGAAATTCGACCCTGCCGCAACAACAAGTTCGGCGGCGGCGCAAGCTACGACAGAGAGCTCCCCTCAAGCTACGACTGAGCAAGAGAGCATTCAGACTACGTCGCAGAGTTCGGCGGGTGGAGCTGGAGGTTATGTGTTTGTGACCGCTGCCCCATCAGTTGGGGCAGTGGGATTTGTTCTGCATACTTGGCTTGGGGCTCTTGTTCGTTTGATAAGTTTCATTATTATTTTGTAGTGTGGTAAGTTGAGGGAAGGTTTGTCACTTCACATGGCTTGTTTCGCCCCTTTTTGTTCTAGCTGTTCTTAATCAGGGTCAGCCCGTTCCTGCAGTATTTCGGTAAGCTCCTCGAACTGCTGCACATTTTATACGTTAGAAACCTTCATCAAAATCACCTTGAATTCCGTATTTCAAACCTCACTTCGTGCTTTACACTTCCTTGTAGCTGCAATTGTCAGAACGAGACCCATTGTGGGAAGTCCAAAATAAGCTTGCCTGAACAGTCAAATTTGTTGACACACCGAGAAGAGGTCCATTCGGACTAAAGTTCAGAGGGCTTTTGATGCAGGTATAAAATTCGGTTAGTGTTATATAGAAAGAGGGGGAGATTTTACTATTGATGCTATGGTCTATCTCGATAGAGTTCGGGACGAGTGGCTCGCTTGTCAACCTATAAGAACACCCCTGAAGCACTGCCACGAGATTATGCTGCAAGAGCTAGTGGCGGATCTCTCAACTTCAATCCCTCAACTTCAAAATTTGCACGACAGAACGCTTTCGACTCGAGTATCATGGATCCGGAAACTACCCGCATCTTTGAACCATTCTATCACACACCACTTCCACAAGAGCGATATATCCGCTTGCTTCGTATCAATCGAGACATCCCAGATTCTATCTCGATCACGCTTGATACCTTCCCGCTTGATGGCTTCCTAGATACGAAGCTCTGTCATATACCTGGGGCAAAGCAGTTCGTGAAGAGAACGAAGTTGAGAACAATGACCTTGGCATCTATCACACAATCACTGTCAATTGCCTCCCATTCACCATCAACGAAAACCCACATGACGGGCTCTATGAACTACGTAATGAGCTTCAGGGCTACCTTTGGTTTGACGCATTGTGCATCGATCAAATGAACGATGAGGAAAAGTCTTCTCAAGTCATTTTGATGGGCGACATCTACACCTACGCGATAGGGGTAATATTTTGGCTTGGGAAGGAAATTCCGGAGGTGGAGGCAGTTCTCTGGCTGTCAGTCCACTACCTGGGAGCATGTGAATTGCACGTCCCTAATAATATGATTGTATCGCATCTGAATCTATCCTTAACAGAATGGGCTCGGCTATGGGGAGCCCATCGTAATTTCTATTATCGTTACCGATGGTTTCGCAGGGCTTGGGTGAGTCCCGTTTCTATAAAGATCATTTATCCATGTCTAGATTACAAGATCTTTACCGTTTTGATGAAATAATAATGACAACTTCTGGTCTAGGTAATTCAAAAATACATTCTGGCCCAATATAGGAAAATGACCGAAAACTACACCAATACCAACACCTGCACTAATTAAACCTGTAGTAGCTAATCCTGTTCCTATAATTTTTACTGCTTGTATCATTTATTTCTTTATAAAAAATATCTTACTAAGAAAACCTTTGTAATTTTTTTCCGTTAAATATTTATATATATATTTTTTTATAAATGTTTTAAACATTTATTATTATTAGTTCATCTTTATATAAGAATAATTAAGAACTATTCTTTTTTTTTTTTCATATATAAATATTTATATAGGGTTATAAAGGAATCGAATCTTATATTTAAGATTTGTAATCAAAATGTAAAATCATTTATAATATATCCCTAATATATATATAAAGTACTTCTTTTACTTTATAGTATATATACTAATTATCTTATTTATAAAACACTTCTCTTACTTTATATATACTAAATATCCTATATAAAAGTATAAACATCGATTAAAAAAATTAATATTATTCTTCTGGTTTTGTATTTATATTTATAAATTCAATCCTAGAGTTCAGAAAAGTAGTTCTAGCTTCCGCTCGAGTTCTTTTTATATTTAAATCATTCAAATCTTATAATATTTTACTTTTTAATCTATATTCCTGCTTGTTGGTAAGTATCTTTGGCACTTTTAATAATATTTCTTGCGCATATAATGTTTTTTTTTATTTAAGACTTTTAGGTATTATTATATATAAAAAGTTAAATGTCGGTATAGCATTATTGTAAATATTACTGGTCATGTGACAGCGCGCACGTGTTACGTGGCTAGTCCAAATTAGGCTTAGCCCCCCCCCGGGGAAGGGTATCAATACTAAGGTATTGATCACTCTTCCTCACTTAACAGAATAACCAAGAATAAACCACCACTTTACGTGACAAGCATTCCCACGAATACGTGATGACTATTTAGCGTAACCGGTGGGAACCGACACTGATTAGTTTCTAGATTCAGATCAGAAATACTAGTAGCTAAACCCCCTGTACCAGCTTTTATAGTACTTGATCAAGTCACCAGAAATCAAAGAGCAGTTACCTTAATTGGTCAGAGGCTCCTGTATTTTACCAGCTTACGGCACTAGCTTTACGGCACCAGCTTTAGTACCAAAACCTCAAACTCTCAGCCCGAAACCCTCTAAATTATACCCTCTTTACGATACCCTCTCAATCTCCTCCTACCTCCTCGAAATCATATCTTTATAATACCAAAATAACCCTCTTTACAAGACTCTCTTTATAATACCCTCCCAACCTCCTACCTTCTCGAAATCACTACCTTTTCGACACCCTCTCCACGAAACCTCTTTACGAAATCCTCTTTACAGCACTTCGACCTCAGTTACCATCTCCACTGCCTTGATCGACTGGCAGTCCCCTTCCTTACCTCCTGCCTTAATCGACTGGCAACCGAACTTATATATATTGGAACAGGACCTGTATTAGTACTGCAAATACCCGGGAATAGGAAGTCCCTTTGTAACGGTTAAAAGGCTTACTAGTTCTCTGTACGAGTTTACTATCTACGGACTAATACTCTCAACCAGTGGCTAGATATACTCAATCCTGTACTTATACCTCTCCAGAGACCGTAATCCAGTATAGACCAGGATTGGGATACATGGAACAAACTATATAGAAGATATTATTGGAGGATCGATTTAGGAACTACTACGGATCGTGAGATTCGTGAATATATAAACGCCAGGCTATATAACTTAAATAACACTTTTAAGAACTCGTCAGATCCTAATACCTTCGAGTGGTTCTGCAAATTTTATAACAATTTCAAGACATTTATAACTAAGGACTTTAGCCGGCTTGAATAGCCTTATCTTGAGAAGATTAGGGAATAACTACGGAACTGGGGTATTGACATTTCACAAGGAGATATTATCCAAAGCTTGCTTAAACTCCTTAAGGAGTATAATAAACCGATAATACCACTAGTACTACTAACTGAAATCATATCTCCTTCTCAAAGCCCGGTTAACCTCCCTTTTGCTTCATTTCGCCAGGAATCGATTCCTCTTCACTTACAATACAAGGAACTGCCAGAGGAATATTAACAGTAACTTCGTTAATAGTAAAAGAGATCTCAAAATTGACCGAAGGCTCAACCCGCCCCGAAATCAAGGTACCTTCCTCAACCCTCCACCTGTTAGTATTACAACGAGGACTTTAATAGTAGGAACGCACTGTTTCGTTACCTAAAGGTCTACAAATTACCTCGATCCCGAGCTTCCTCCATTTCTTCTAGAATATCCAGAGCTTCCTCAAAATCGTTAACTTCGTCAATCTCCAAAGTATCCAGAGCTTTGTTAATAGCTTTATTAATATTATTAACTTCGTCAACTTCGTTAATAGTATTAATTGAGAAGGTTCAGTTTCAGATTCTTGGCCAATTATATGTAATACGATCTCAAGACCTCTCGTTCCTCTGTAAAAACGATCCCCTTTACGGATCACCTCAAAACCGGTAGTTACACAAATCGATAGCTGCCTTACTTCCAAAATCGGCAATTACATATCAATAGCTGCTATATCCTCTAAATCGACAATTATATAAATCAATAACTATTATAATACCCCAAAACCGACGGTTACACAAATTGATAATTGTTTCACCTCAAAAATCATCAGTTATACAATTAATAACTAATAGACCTTCTCCAGTGGAATCCAATATCCCTGAAGTACTGGAATCGACCATTAACACCTTTACAGCTATAATAATCACGGCCGTTCCCTATACTTTCACTTCCTTAATAACTGGGTACTCCGGAAAGTTATCCGTTCCCTACACTTCAACTTCCCTGACATTTAAGAATCCCGTAAAACCGACATATAATACTAACGATCTGCACGAAATTGATAGTTTACACGAAATCAATAACTTCGAGTACGGATACTGGAAAGGTATAGGTACACTATAAGGAGGAATGGGCATACAGGTATAGAGAAGACAAAAATGGCATATTTAGTGAAACGGGAGCACTTGACTAGACTGAATTAGGCAATCAGTATCAGATCAGAAGGAGATACTGTTTTTGAACCACTTTTAGAATAGTTCCAGTATCGGTATAGTATTATTGTAAATATTACTGATTATGTGACAACATGCACGTATTACGTGACTAGTCCAAATTAGACTTAGCCCCCCCCCCCGGGAAAGGGTATTAATACCAAGGTATTGATCACTCTTCCTCACTTAACAGAACAATCAAGAATAAACCACCACTTTACACAATGAGCATTCTCACAAATACATGACGACTGCTTAGTGTAACCGGTAGGAACCGACATTAAACTTTTTTTTTGCATTTGTGATTATTTTAATTGAAATATAATTTAAACCTTATTAATCTCCTAATTATTTATAAAATATTTTTATTTTATAGTAAATTATATTTTTAATATAACTAATTAAATAAATAATATATACTTTAAGTATATAATTTAAGATTTAAAATAATAATCTTTTTTTTTATTTTTTTAAAAAGAAAGATTTTTTAAATAAAATAAGGAAGTTTTTTTTATATATTTTATAATTTATTTATATATATACGTGAAATAAATAAACGAATAAATCTAGATAAAATATATTTTGAAAATATATATATTATTATTATAAATAATATAAAAGTAAAAATTACTTGATTTATAAAATAAAAGAGAATTAATTATAGTATTTTTTTTTATAATATAATTTTAATATTATAATTATTTTTATATTATTATTTATTAAAAGAATAAAAACTTTATAATCCTTATTTATTAAAAGTGATTTTAAAGTTAACTTTACTTCAATTAAGACTTTATAAATTCATATATTATTTTTAATAAGAATATTAATAAAGATATAATTATATAATTAATTTTAATTATTATATATTAATAATAAAACTGAATAGTATAAACTATCTAGAATAGGTATAAGGTATATACTTAATATAATTATAAATATAACTAGTATAAATAAAATAAAAAATTCACGTTTATTTATATCACTTATATTAACTTCAAAAAATTTACTAAATGATTCACTAAAAGCTATTCTATTAAATATATATATAGTATAAACTATAGAGAAAACTATAAATGAACTAGTAAAAACACTTAATAAAGGTAATCTTTCAAATACCCCGTAAAGAGATATAAACTCTCTTACAAAATTTAAAGTAAAAGGAACTCCACAATTACCTAAAGATAAAATAAAAAATAAAATAGAAAATAAAGGCATTACTTGAGCGATACCTCTATAGTAACTAATTAATCTAGTACCAAATCTATTGTATAATACACCACTAGCACAAATAAATAAACCACTTGAAACAAATCCGTGGACTAAACCTAAGGCTATACCACCTTCTATTCCTTGTATAGTATTACTAAATACACCTATAAGATAAACAGTTTAGAAAAGTTTTGAGCCCGGTGGACTTGTCCTTTCTCATCCTCAGGTCACTCCAAAAAGACTTTCCCTATGGGCCCGAGGGATGGCAATTTATAGCCATGGTTCAATTTCAAGTCAATGCCCCAAATGGTGTTCCGAATGAGGTTCTGAAAAGATCATGCAGGAATACAGATCTCGCGAAGACACTTGAACAGCTTTGGCTTTCGACACTCATGTACTTTGCCAGTGTTCTCCGAGTATAACAGGTTTCTTGCCTTCACGATAAGATCAATGTCATTAAGTCTCATTAGCACTGAGGTATTTGATGTGGATTATGGTCAGACAGTAGATGATGTGTTCATATACTTTACCAGCCTGCTATTAAGGAATCTGCCAACATTGTCTCCACTATCCACTTCGGAAGGAATTGGTCTAGGCAAGAGGGAACGAGAGGAGCTTCCATCCTGGTGCCCAGACTATAGCATCAAGAATTCCATGAACTTGAACAATAGACGAGAACAAATTCAATATGGGATTCCCGGTTTTGCCGCTTCGCTAGTTGATGGGGGCGATTCACCATCCTGTCGGATCGATGGACGAATCCTGTATGTCCCGAGGAAGAGGATTCATAAAGTCTCTGAATTTGGTCCTCTAATGAATCGCATGTTTACAACTCACAAAATGCACGCGGACGCTGGCATCGCCATATTGCTTGATATCTGTCTCAAGATGGATCCAAGACACAATCTCACGGGTCAAGATCGACTTGAGGTCCTGTGGAGGACTCTCATCCAAGATATCGACTTCGATGGTGGAAGCAGGTGTAGATGTCCTGCAGATCATTCGATATTCTCTCCGCTTTTCAGCGCCTTTATTGCTCTATACGCGACCGTTGTTTTGAAAGCACTCAAAGAGATAGAACTTCAAAACTATCTGAAAGTTCTCAAACAGTGGGAGGACAGTTTTGCAACATCAGCTGCCTTCCCGACCGTATCCACAATCCTTAAGGTTGCAAAAATGTCAGAACAAGGGATGAATGGCTTTCTCACCCTCTATTCAAAGAATACAGCGAGTTTTGTGTCTGAGCATCAATTTCTAGCCCTAACCGTAGACTTTTCATCACGTCTGAGAAATGGCTTGGATTTGGACCACAATATCTAGAGCCTGACGCCGAGCTCTAGCTTTTGAAGCATGCTGCGGTCCCCTTCATCCTCCGGGAAAACGGCCAGTCACAATATCAGCTTGTTGGCGAAGCTTATGTTCATGGGATTATGCATGGGGAGTTAGTGGCGGGCCCGGGAGGCATGGAAGGCTTTCACGAAATCGAAATAGTCTAGAAAATAGGGATTTGATACAGGGAAGGTCCCCTAAATTCGTTTATGGTTCAGGTGAAAGACTAGCTAAGCAAAATCGCAATTACAGATCTGCTAACTGAACATTGAAACAAGATTAATGTGGAGTTCCTTAAGCTCATAGAGCAACAGATGCTGTGGCCAATGCACATGGACATTGACCTGCTACGAAGCGAGTTTGCCGGGCAATCCACGTATTTGTATTGTAAGACTTGAAACGTTTAGACAACGATTTTCACCTTCAACCAACTAAATAAAGTTGTTCCACTTGTAGTGCTTGAAAATTGAAGTACATTCATTTGAGGTGAATTTGGTTGTGTTAATGACTTAAATTTTGTAATGTTCCTCCTGATGATTCAACCCCTTACTTCTTAGAGGCAGATTCAGAAAGGCTATATTTGAAGCCTTTATATAGTTTAAATTAAGATCCTCGTCCGGAAGGAGGAGGCGGAGAGCCTCTATACCCACTATACCTACCATATTCTGACGAAGTATCTCCATACCTTCTAGGGGGCGGACTCTCGCTCCTATCTCTAGCCTGCTTCCTATACCTTTCCCACCTCTCAAACCCTGGACTCGGACTTCTTCTTCTCCTCTCTCCACCATATTCACAACCCATGCCGTCTCTCAAACCTCCGCCACTCATACTTTCTTGTTGTCTCGATGGTCCAGGACCCATCCCAGATCTATGCTGCGGCGCATGAGCCTCAAACTCCTTACCTGCCTCCTTTTCCGCAGTAGCCTTACTATACCCTCTACTGACAAAAAAAGCAACTAAGTGCTCCCTCGTACTTTCAGAGCGGAAGTTATTCCACGGTGCAGGGGGGTGGGGAATGCTGTCTGGCTCTTCGTCGTCGTATGTGTAAGCAACCGGAGAACTATCTCTTGGCCGAGAGGAGGACCAGGAAGATTGGGGAGTTGAAGGTTGGGATTGTGGTTGAGGACGGGGAGGAGGGGAATAGCTGAATCGGAAAGGGGGTGGCGAGGGTGTGCGGCAGCTAGATGGAGGAGAGCAGCGGAACCGGCCGCGAGATTCTTCGAAAGGGGAGTAGAAGACTCCGGGACGGGTGCTGTAGTTGGAGTTGTTGTAGGTATTGCCGGAGAAGGGACCATTGTCGTAGGGACCACCTGCAGACTCAAAAGGACTTTTCCGGTGATATCTAGACATTATTCTTACTTTGATTTTTGATTTCGGTGAAGATGCTATTGTCTCTAATTGTACGGATACTTGAAATTATTTTCCTGATATGGCTTCTTGCATAGAAATTCAGACGAAAAAATGGCGGGCAAAGGAGAGTTAAGCATTGTCGCGACTTTTTTCTCGAGGATGAGAACAACACGCACAAAGAAATTTAATATCATTCGATAGACAACAATGCTATTATTGACCCTTTCAAAATTCAAAGCGGGTCTCGATTCAATAATTTCATTGTCTGTTCTTTGGGCTTCATAATAATATTACTAATAGACTTGATAAAGTCGAGTTCAGAACAAAGAATGGCTCGGCAGTGTGAAGACAAAGAAAACACGTCTTTATCCACAGCATATATATGTTGGACTGAGAATAACAGTTTTAGCTCCCTGAATTCTATCACTAAAACGTCTTTGGCCGTGCAGGCCGCATTTTCGGTACCGGAGCCCTTTCAACTCACGGCTCACACGAAATCTCAACACAATTTAACATGTGTATGTCTATCATAACTTGCTACTCCCTCTGCCAGCATAATCGCTGCAGAGAAGTTATACTTTGTATTTTCTATCAGTCACCAGTGGGATGAAGACAGGTGAATCAGCATGAGAAGGTGAAGGACCTCTGTCCGTCGTGTTCGACGAAGATCAACATACAGACTTAATTGAATATATATTCTGAGAATTCACTTAAAGAGCGGCAAGCATTATAGGTTTCATGGCTGAGTGAGGTGCAATGTGCTTTGATGTTGATGCCAACTACCGGAAACAGAAGAGCATGCAAGAGAGATTGAGGAATAAAGTAAAATATGCACAATCGTGAGAATTTGGAAGCTTCAAAGAAGTGGCGATGCACCTTTGTTCTAGTCATTGCATAGATATTTTTAAGCCGGGAAAACATCGGGGCCGGCTTAAGATCGAGGAAGTCAAAGAAAAGGGGGTAGCATGCCTGGTCAAGTATCAAGATTTGCTCCATAATTCCATTCAATGGTTGTAACTAAATGATAGAGTTCATTCACCATAGAATCCATAGTTACCATCATAGTAGCAAATGATCTATAAATGTCCCCCAGTAGTAACTAATTCGTCTCCACTTCCATTCAAAAATAAATCTGGGTATAATCACTCCATGCACACCTTCTCAGTTGGCTTCATTGATAGACTCCCCATTGACCCCCCTCTGTGGAATACCAGCGTTCAGCTCCTGCACATTCTTCTCTTCATCATCCGGAGCCTGCGAATCCTCGCCCGGGATTCCGGCACCTGCTTTGCCGGTTCCGATATTCCCTGTAATAAACGTCTGATTCTGCTCTGTCATAAACTCATCATTGTCCATGAAATAAAACCTCCAATAAAAGTGCACCGTCAACACAGCCATTGCAATGGCCGGACCAGCCCATGCCCAAATGAGATGCGGGTCTGCGATGGCAGGGGTGACTGATTCGCCGAGAGCAGAAGACAACGCGTTTGTGAAGAGGAAGAGCGCCATGACGAGGGCTTTCATGTTCTTTGGGGAACGGGCATATGCCAGCTCGTAGGCGGTCACATTGCAGAAGCATTCGGAGAGAGCACCAAGAGCAACGTTAGGTATTTGAAGCCAGATATTGATTGGGGAGACGATGCCGTTGTTGCTGCAGGAGGTAGCGTTATAACCACAGGGAGATTTCTTGTAGATGTAGTATTGGAGAACGGCACTATAGATTCCGGATATCCAAGCAAGCGTGAACCCGAAGGTGATGCGTGAGATGCGGCCGAACTTGATATTGTAGCGGTGGAGGAGAGGGTATACGACATAAGATAGGAAGGGAATTGCAATAATGATAGTAAGAGGATTGAAATTTGAGAGGAGATCATTGGGTGCGCCGTTGGTGGTCATTGTTGCTGCTTGAGCAGAAGCAACACTGCCTATACCTCCATCGTTGAGGTTGTAGACAATGAAGTACAAGAAGATTTGGCAGGCAGAAAAGGTGCGGTGAACATCGTCAACGAGGCCGTCATCCCAGGAAATGGGTTTGCCCTTGTAGGTGGTGATGCCTTGGGCACGCATGACAGATGGGCGAGCTGGATCCCAGAATCCCTTGCGACCAATTCTCCAAAAGTTCTTCTTTAATGCAATCCAGATAATGGTATAGAACTTATCGTATGCGCTCCGACTGGGGGCCTTCTTGATCGTCTTGTTGTACCAGAAGTAGAGCAAGATAGGCAATAAGAAATAGAGAATTCCTGGAAGCAAAAATGCCAACCAATATCCAACATACTTCTCAGAATAAGTTGTAGCCAAGGCGAAGAAGGCACCAACATTTATTAGACCATAGAAGATCAACATCATTCGCTGAATTGTTGTTTCAGGATCCACGAGCACTTTCTCGCCAGACTTCAGCGTCTTAGTGAATTCCCGCTGGCGCGTATACTGGTCAAGCACAGTCGGCGCAATATTTGGCTTGAAGATGCCTGATGAAAGAGTGAGTTGAAATGTCGAATATGGGACGTGGGATAATTACCAGCTCCAAAAGCAAGGATAAAGAATGAAATCATAAATGGCGCAATGCCATGACCGGCTTGGAGAACGCTAGGAAGAGCCCCAAATATGATAATAACGTGGGCGATACCACAGATGAGGACACCAATCGCAATTGTCTTGTACCTTCCAAGGCGGGTGTCCGCGAGCCAGGCACCAAATGTTGGAATTACATACGCAAGGAAGGTGAAGAGCAATGTAAATGCATTAGCAAATTGCAGGCCCCGCCCCAGAGCACCGGCCGTTTCTTGTGTGCCCTTGGGTGTGGCTCCAGCTCCGTTTCCCCCAGCGGGCAGAGGAAATTGCATGAAATTAGCCCAAACTTGGATGACACCATAGTAAGAAGCGCGTTCGGCAAACTCCACGGCACAGAGAACAAAGGAGGTGGCCGGGATCTTGTCGGCTACTCTCCGAAGTGCGGTACGTTCCTCTTCCGTCGGCCGAGGATACTCCGGATCGTCCAGGTGCTGTTCTTCTTCGCCAATAGGAGACTCAGGGCCGCCATCATAGACCTTGAGTTCCTTGTCGTGGATTGGATCGCCGACTTCTTCAATGGGGGCAAAGGAACTTCGGCCATGGGGTTCAGCAACCTCTGATGGGACGCTGGTTGCGAAGACGGACGGGTCAGTAGGGTTGTTGTGAGCTTGAGTAGTATGTTAGCTTTCTGAGTTTATAAAGAAACAAGAGGACAAACCAATCTCCAGCAAAGCTGACTTAACAAATCTGGATATTTTGTAATGAGCAAGTTCAAGTTGAAACTGCTAGGGGAATAGCAGGTCTCGCACAAAGCCGATTGAATAGATCTGAATAGTTTGTGAAGGGAAAATTTGACTAGACTGAGCGGAGGAAAAGTGAGCTGGCGGTGTCTACCAGACCGACGCGAGGAGAGTGAGCTGGTGTTGTCTATCGGACCGATATGAGGAAAGTGAGCTGGTGGTGTCCACCAGACCGAGCGGAGGAAAGTGAATTGGTGGTGTTGAAATTACTAGAGGCCAATAGCTTTCGCGCAAAGCAATTAAATAGATCTGGATGGTTTGTGAGAGGAAAATTCGAGGTGAAACTGCTAGGCGCTAGTAGGTCTTGAGCTGAAGCCAACTTTGAAGATCCGGATAGTTTGCATTTGTAATAGACAGGTTTGAGGTAAACTTGCTAGCGAGCCAGCACCTCTCGTGCGAAGCTGACTTGACAGATTTGGATATGATATGATGGCCAACTTGGGGGTGAAACTGCTCGGGGGCCAGTAAGTCTCGAGCCAAGCCGACTTGGAAAATCTGAATAGTTTGTATTTGCAATAGACAAGTTAGAGATGAAACTGCCAGGGAATCGCAGGTTTTGAGCGATGCCGACTTGGCAAATCTGGATTTTTCTTAAAGAAAAGTTTTGGGCATGAAACTGCTAGGGACTCAATAGCGTTAAGTAGCACATGCAAATTTCCGCGTGTCGGCCCTAATACATGCCATATTTTCGAAAATGACATTGTCAGCCGTACAGCATATCATGGCCTTCCATTCTAGGCAAATGAACTCATTCTAGAAGGTGGTTTACTACTGTAATTGCGACCTGCCTAAAGTACTTTCCAGGGTCCGACCTTGAATTTTTCGCTTTGGTAAATTGTTTGAGTTACTGTATGGTCGAGGCAAGGGACGAGTGGGCGCGGTAGTGTTATTGGCTGCTAATCTCCCTTGCCTTATCAACTCTGGGTATTTGTAAAATATCCCATGGCTAATTCCGTCTGAAGATCCACAGATTGCATCCTAGCGTCCTTCGAGTTCTGGACATTGCTTGCAGGTTCATGCTTCCAGAACAACCAACCCTGGAGACGGATTTACCAATACCCCACGCTACACAAGAGATCGCGCACAAGGGCAGTAGTGCTGGTTGATTACTACTGTCCTTCCACGTATAGAGCGCGGCACAACTCGCGCCTTCAAAGATCTGATCGCCATAGCTTACTGCCGCTAGCCCCAAGATGAGCTCTTCGTAATCGCAACCCTGCCATGGCGCAATAGTCAGCTTTGTAATTTCTCAATTCAAATATACATGTATGGCTGTTGGTTATTGTGTCCGCTCCTAGGTTGGCAGGTGTTACTGTCAATGACATTCGGCTATGAATGAGAAGAAATAGACATTTCGCACGCCATTACTTGTTCAGAGAGTTTGGAAGGGTGTTCTGGGAAAATAGACAAACCCGGGGTGATGATATGGACCCTGCCCCTCTTTTTCTGCACAGGAAGGTACTTAGAGAGCTGCTCTGGGGTCTGCCATGTGACAATGATGAATATCAATGAAGAACGCGACAAAGGTCGAGCATATTGCCCCCCCCCCCCAAAAAAAAGCAATGGAAGAACGAGTGGATGTCAAGTTATGAAGGAGGAGCTGTCGTTGTTTTAAGCTTCTTCCCAACTGACCGATGGTGTAACTTTCTCCCTAGCTCTTACCTTTACCCTTGTCAGTACGCCGCAATGACATGTTCCCAGCCACTTGGCACCTGGGATGAGTCACAAGGAGTAAAAAATGACAGTGAAATCCCCTTTAATATTCATGCAAACCCTGAACTCCAAATTTGCAATCTTTGTCATCATTTGAGAACATTGACATCTGTCTTTGCTGACCTCCTAAGCTCCTTTCTCTCGCGCAGGAAAACCAACTGGTTGTTGGAAGAAGAAGGACAGTGTCACCGAATCACCAGGAAGAAATTAGATGAACCCGCCCAATCCAGATCCTATGGAGGTCTGGAGCCGGATAAGTTCTGACTTTTCGAGCATGATATATCGCAATTTCGAGGGAGCAGTAGTATAGTATGAGATAATTTTGCTGTGAAAGTCTGAAATGAGGCATTTGGACAAAAATTCTCGAACAGCACTTGAATGCATTTATCGAATTCTGCAAAATTCAAAACCAAAGTTCCTCGCTCTTATTTCTTCAATGATCAGTGGCCCCATCCTGGCTGATCAATTACTCCCTCCCCTCCCAAAACTACTCACAACAATTCCTCAACCCTCAACCCTGTTTGAAATTCCCCTTCTACAAAATATCTTGATCAAGAACCTACCACTACTTCCTCGTAAATCTATCGTCCACCTCTCATTCAGTCGATTTCCAAGGCGTGCTTCCCCAAACGTGGATGTCTCCAGATGTGAAATCGTCCCAGATCTCTTCGGAGGAAACCTATTTCCTTGATGATGAAGTTAAAATTGGCATCTTTAGCTACGTTTGCGAGAAAAATGCTTTGGGAGCTGTAGCAGACGCAAAGAAGGGAGGTGGACATTATTAAATCAATAAAAAAATTAGGAAGACGTACTAGAGGGCCGGCTACGAGGATGTTTTTTGGGAGAAAGGAGAGGGGGAGCAGGTCTATGTAGTGGCGGTGTGGAGTTGTCCGTTGAAGAGGAGTTGGGTGCTGGGCTGGCCGGTAAGGCGAGATCTATGAATCTGATGGGGCTGTACAACATGGGCTGGACCAGGTGGGAGTAGGGGAGGAGTTCGCGGGGAGATGCAGGTAGACTGCGGTTTCGCGTGAGTAGGGGGGCAAACACAGGATGATGAGGATGGGAGGAGATCAAGAGCAGCCCTATCTTGACTTTGGGGTTTGGGGGGTTCTCCGCGTTCAGCTGGTTGGGAAAATGGAATAGCAGCAAAATCGGTCTCTGATCAACTTTCAAATTGAAAGTTTCAATTCGACTTGACGACTTTCTTCAAGGCAGGCACAGAAATTGATATTGAAATGTTTTTCACTGAGAAGAACAACCAAAAGATGCTTTCCAGACAAATTAATGCTGACTATCAACTCAATTCGTTTTGCTCTGATGGTGACAATATTCTTGCAGAATAGAAACAACGGTAGGGGTTTACTTCTCCTTAGAAGGATTTTTACTGGAGCGACTCCCCATAAGCAGAAATATAGATGAATTCCCTCACTGCACACATGCTCTTACTTCAATCCGAGAACCATGAAATCTAAGGCTGCTACAGTTTACATTAATTGTAACTGCACGCTGAGGAAAAAGAGCTCTCATGCTTTAAAATCCCGCACGCTAGGGAGCTAATGGCTTAGAGAGAGGTAGGGAATGATCGGATGTGGGATAACTCCTTGGAGGAGATCGTGTATTTGATCTATTGGTGTTCATGAGCAAGTAGCATGTTTTAGCTAAAGAAATGCATCGAATAGGAGAGGGGGAATGACTGTCCTTGCTGGGAATTTGCCGTGAAGTGGCACAGATGCAAGGGCATCAGTAGAAAGGACCGAATGGGTTTTGTATTACGTCTAAAGAACGATGATGTAATGTAAAACTTCGCCGGAGGTTCCCGGGGTAGACTCCAACCATGATGAAAACCTCAAGGTGTGTCTAACCCAAAGGTAATGACGCCACCACTATGCAATATAAACGCCATCTAGAAATGCAGCGAAAAAATCAACGCTAAATAAAACGATACTCCAGGAATAGTAAAATACCTGACTCCAACATGAAAAGCTGCTCCTTCAATTCTGGGTATCAATTGGCTTCACAACCAACTTTTTGGCTGTAATCCTTGGTCTTCTCAACGCTTCCGATCCAGTCTTGGGACAATCATCCAGGTATCGCGGGATCCGCCGTATGGTCGTCTGAGCTTCTTCTTCATTCTTCTCAAGTTTTCCTTCTTTGCCCTCAATCTTCTCAAAGGATTGCAGAATAAACTTCTCGACATCCATAACATCTTGGCTGGGTTCGGCTTCCATGTCCACCATCTCCAACAACTTCGGACCACCTTTATAATGCCTCCGGAATTTTTCCAAGTATGCGCTTCCCTTCCAAATCGAGTCGTCTTTCGAATTATAGAGCATTAACTCCTGGACGCCATTCAATACCCAGGTTCCATGATTGCAATAATCTTTCAGGTTGGACTGCCAGAAACTGCCTTCCGTATCCAGCGCTAGACGTACTAGTCCTGCTCTCGTAACTCTATCTGCAAAATCGCTAAAGGCCACGATGTTCCAGAATCCTCGGGGAATAAGAACATCGCAGGCATAGTTGACGTACGTGCGCGCCGCAATGATGACGGTGATACCAATCTTTGCCAAGTTCATGTGCGTGCGATATTCGAGGGTATAGTGTTTTAGGGCCTCGATGCGCGACTCTTGGGATGCCTGGAGGATGGAGGGGACGGGTGGTTTTGCGAGTTGTATGCTATATTCCTGGGTATAAAAGGTGGAGCTGCCGACCTCGCAGCGCTTGAAATCTGTCCACTGGATACGAAGAGATTAGCAGTTTTCTTTTTACCAAGCGAGGAGGTAGAAATTGAGGCAGGGCAGATTTTGGATCGGGCTGCGAGCGAAGAGTGTGTATGGGATACTTGCGATATCGAGAGTGCGGAGTTCATTGTTTGCCGCCAATCCCCAGATTCTGTTGCGCAGCTCCGGTGGTAGCTTCGGGAAGACGGTGAACACGTTTTTGGGTTTATCCATTGCTGGGCAATGGGTCAGAGCAATGTGGTGTGAGATGGTAGGTCGTCTGTGGTTGTTTCTTGTTGTGGAATGAAGTTGACGACTCGGTAATCTTCTTGTGACGTGGAGGGGTCAGATTTGATGTCACGTGGCAGAGGTATGCAGATGGCAACAGGGCAGGACAACGATCATCAGGGTTTCATTGATGGACGTTTGAATATTGATGGTCAAGGGATTGGACACTCGGTGTATTTTGAAGAAGGAAGTTGCTACAAAGAGCTGGTAACCGGGGTTGTATTCGCACTTTTGTCTGACAGTTGCCCCTTCTCAGTTAGTTGCGAGGCTCTCGAGGGCCAATCTCCATCAATTGACAACTCTCCTGGAAATAAATAAGCTCCAATATTTCTGATATTGGGCGTTGAAGCTTAAACAATATATTTGCATGTGTGGCAATAAATACCGTTGCTAAGGCAACAAACTCCTTCCCACAAGCTTGCTTTGACTCAACGTCAATCACATCTCTAGCTGATCTCAAGGAAGCCGATAAAGATCGAAAGGACTAGCCCTCAAAAACAAGCGATTTGAGAAAGAAGACAAGATCAAGAGCTGCACTCGTAAACTAAATGAGCAAAGCTCTGTGGTGTAGGTCTGAACTTGCAGACAAGAAAGATTGGTTGGAGCTGCTAGCAGAGGTACAAATTCAATTCGGGAAAAGACCATGGACAACTTTGGGCTACGAAGATAGCCTGATATTATTATTCCAAGGTATAACACAAGGACATCCTCAAAGCACTCCAACTAGATTTAAGAACAATCCCAACTTTCCACCGTGCACATGCCCAATCATACCTCTACGCAGCATCCTTCTGTGCCTTTGTCAGCATTTCCAATTAACCTTTCCCAGTTTCATCACTCACCTTCCGCTGCCCAACATAGAAACCCAATCCAAATGTCTCCGTCGTAAATGTAATCTTGCTCCCCTTCTCGAAATAGAAGACATCTCCCTTCTTCGCATGGACCTTCTTGCCCGTCTCATCACTGATCTCAAACTCTCCATCAACAATGATCTTCATCTCGTGATATGTATACTCGTACACCAATGGCGTTCCCTTCTCAAGACGGTAAAATCCGGCAGAGATGGGGGCTGTGGGATCGAGAGGTTCGGAGGTGGCGATGTCGCCTAGGAAGGCATTTTCGTTGGCGATTAGAGGGGGTTGGAAGGTTGTTTGTGCGGATGGGTAATGGGTGAATGTTGCTGGTGCCATCTTTTCAGTGGAGGAGTGATTTGAGGTTGCGCGACTGAGGAAAGAGCCCATTGTCAGCTGCGTACTTGGAGGATTTGTCGATGCTAATGAAGGGTGGCAGAAGAATTGAGGGTGGGGAGAGAATTGGGGGAATGAGAAAGCTATTCATACCTTTCTTATCTCTGCTTTCGAAGAAGGGAATGATTCTTTGTCGAGTCGGCGGTATGCAAGTGTGTCTGTGAATGAGTACAATCAAAGGAAAATGTAGATCAGGAAACAAATGCTCTTCTCGTCCAACACCACATTCCTACCTCTTTATACTCATTAGGCATCCTCAACAGCTTAGTTCTTACCCCTCTATAGCAAAGGAACCCCTCAATTAGAGGCGGAGGAAGAGTGAGCAGGAGGATGCCTATCACTGGACTGCATTGCTGCTTCGGGAGCTTTGATGGAAGTGGAGGAACTAGCTTGCATGGCGTACCCGAGATTCGATGAGCCGCCGCCTTAATTCCATAGTATAAGCTAATTAGATAGCCTATTCGGTGGTTTTCCACGGGCGAAGTGAACTCAGACGCGAACATAGACGTGCCAATACTCTTGCTTTGCAATTCGCTTGCCGCGACTTGCTTCTCGACTTCGGCTTTGAGGGCTCCCCTTCTCGGCCAATTCTTTGATACGAACAACTGCAGCTCCGCAGCTCGAGATTGGCATGGCAGAATCAACATCATTGGCTTTGGGTGGTGGGATGTTGCGATAGCATGTTGATGAGGGATCTTTTGCCTTGATGTGGTTAAAATGTCGGTGCCCCACCTGCGCCAAGAAGTGTTTGCTCTGTTTGCTCGAATCGCGCAAACAACAACATCAACCTCAACAATGATCTGTTCCGATTTACTCACCAATCGCGGCATTGGCCAACACAACAGCCAGTTTGGCCAATATCAGTGCTTTTTGGTCAATAAATTGCCATTGGTCAATAAACACCCAGTTTCACCAAAGGTAGAATATATTTAGGTGCTGATTTTCGATCGCATAAAAGGAGGAAATTAAATGCGCTGTTTCAGGGCTTGCTCCCTTGCGCTAGCGACCCTATTCTCTTCCCATCAAACTTCTAGTAGCATTTCAGTGCTTTTTTGCTGTGTTTTTGTTAAGATCGGCTGCGCAAGATTTTCCATTCAGAGAATATCCTCACTGAAAAGAAAAATTAAAGTGTCCCCTTAGCTGGGTAATGGAAGTTGGAACCTGCTTTTCGGGCCCCGAAGTATTATAAGAAGAAGTGCAAAGTGGTGGGAGTGAACCTTGTTTAGTTTTTTTTAATATTGTCATGGAATTATATATTATTTTTGGGCGAATCAAAGAATGGTGGTTATGATGAAGTAATTGAAAATTGCACCTTTGGTGAGCATCCTGCTGTATTGGCCAATAATAATTTGTTGGCCAACAAATCGATTTATTGGCCAAGCCCGCTATTGGCGAGTGAATCGGAACAGATCACAAAATACTACTTGAAGTATGATCGAAATCCAAACTCATTGCATCCAAAGGCTAGTGTCAAGCATGCTCTAGTTCACCATATTTATTATCTTCAAAGTAGGATTCTCCTTCCAATGGCCCGCAGCCCTTCAAGCTTGCTTCGACAAACATCATCTCTAACCTCATCTTGCTCTCCGAAACCCGTGCAGGCATCTCCTATACTATGCCTCGTTTGGTAGAATCCCATTACTACAACACTAAATATCTTTAGCTGAGAATCATCAAAACTTCACACGCCAACACCGAATCCCGGCGAAATTCTCAACCGCAGCCTCAAAGACTCTGATGGAGGCCTATTTACCGGCTCAAAGCCCAAACATGGCATATTGGTGGTAGAACTATCTATGGATTGCTTCCTGGCAGGAAGCCTGGTAACATTCAGTTTTGCTGTTGGTTGTAGAGGTCGATGCAATAAACTTCCTGTTGTTAGTGGCGCCGCACCACACGACATACGTAGCTTCCATGTCGCTGGTGCAGATGTTGTTGTATACGTCGACATTGCCCTAATAATGTTGCAAGCTTATGTTTAGGGTGTAAGCGCTGCTATTGGAAATATTATGGGTGGGGGAGCGCATTTTGTTTCATGAAATATGAGCGCTCGTACTCTCCAGTGGTAAGTGCTACAAGTCGTTAGTCTTGGCGAAAGAGATGTAAGAATTGGGACTTTCACTGCACTCTCACTGTGAGAGGGCTTTTTACAATCAAATAAACTACCGGTAGATGTGTCCGTCGTTCAATCCTTATTGACAAGAGCGCAGTTGAGCATCTCTAAGCTAGAGATTACCTTTGCAGGGTTCATTAGTCGGAGCTCGCGCGATGATGCTCTTTCGATTTTTTTGATTTTTTTTTTGGACTTCAACTGGGGTCAATACAAAGGTCCCATTCCCTCGATGAACAGTGAGATGCATGGACATTTATGAGGATTTTTAATTAAAAAAATTCTGGAAAGAAATTTTGGAAACGAGTGAGTGAAGCCAGATGTTGAGGGAGTAGATTTACTCGCATAAATTGCCGCTTAACAAAGGGCCACCCAACACAACCCTAGAATACACTTTTTTTTTTTTTTTTTTTTTTTAAAAAAAAAAAAAAGAGTATTCGCTACCTCTCCACTCGTATGCGAAATGCATTTCTATACGTCACAGAACTAGTCTAATCACAAAGAGTGGACAAACTATTTCCCATCCTCAGAGGAATTTCTGCCTTGTATATCTATGAGTTTAAGTGAAAGACTAGTTTCCTGTCACTCCAGTGCCTCACTTACCAAGGCGAGAAATTTTATTTCTTGGTCCCTGGCGGCATCCATATCAGGTTTTAACTTTCTGCTTCTCCTTGAATATAATGAAATGTGGAAAGCGAGACTCGTATTCGGGTCTCCTTCATCCGCCATATCTCTCAATTTTACCAGGGGGACGGTCACTTTGACCTGACGCTTCAATACATGCAGATTCTAAATAGTGAATAGTTAAACTCTTCAGAGGCTTAAACTTTGACTATCACTAAGCATTTGATTTCAACGGTAAATAAGGGACATACCACGCAGTTCTTTTCCTGCTCTGTCATCACCTCTAGAAGCCCTGATGATGAACCCTTCCAGTGATATTTGGTGATTTGCGACGCCAACGTCTTCTTCATTTGAAAGGTTGAACTATAGGAGTTGGAGTGTATGGGCCTTTCGGATATAGGACCGCACTCAAGGCTATATCGACAATGGAGATTGGAAAGTCCCCCACGGCAAAAAATCTTCGCCTGAATTTTCTAAAGTCACAAGAAGAAGAATTGAAAATTTTAACGCTTTCATTGAACCCTAACTCAAAATATCAAGGTCTATGAATTGAATGGATGTCCTCAATGTGTCTCTTTAGCTCTTTAAAGTTACAAACGTCTTGTTGTTTGGAATTTGTGAAGTGGCATCGGCGCACAGGCGGGAATGTAGGAACCTGACTCAACATAAATATTGGATCCGAAGACGCTTTCTTCGCCCTCACAACTTGAAGAAATCGCCATATGTCAACCAAATTTTTCCGGTCACGCTGTCACTTCCCGATCAGAAAGCCGGGGGAGACGACAAACAGTACTTTACACCCTTACCTGAAACCATCTAAATTCGTATTGGCAGCACGAGTACGGAAATCCTCCTAACAACCCAATCAGGGGACCTACACCCACTCAAATTCCCCGGTTTATAACCGTAACATCCACTAATAGTGCATGTTACTTGCAGAAATTAGCTTTTGTTGCAAATCGCACCTCGCTGCTCATTCCGCTCCGGAGGCCGAACGCCGAACCCTTGGCGGCTCTCGAAATACTGAGCTTCCCCCCGCCTTTCAAATTTGCGGCTCGCCCCTCTTTTTCGACCCTTAAACCTTGAATGATGTCTTTTCAAACGTGGTACTAACTTGAACTTTGCTCGTTTTGAGAAAAGCCGCCAGCTCACCTCGGTCTGGCACGGCAGGAGAAACAGAGAGATACTCTATCGTATGCCCCCAGGATTAAACAATGTGCGTGTATAAAGATATAGATGTGTTTAGGTATTAGACTGCCTGCTTGCCTCGATCAGTTGAACAAGTTCGGCAGTCCTTTCCAATTCCTCCTGTGAATCCCCACCAAACACGTCTTGTACTACCCTTACTAGAGGGTGCCGCCCCAAGGTTTCTTCGGAATATACTACTGGGCTGTGAAAATCATCATTCATGACAGCGTAATGAACCGCCCCCCTAATCAACAACTTTTCCATCTCATTAGGACTCACCCTCTCGAACAATGTACCATACCTGCCGGGCCTGAACCACTGCCCATCTCCGTAGAGTTTATCCCATGCTCGCCCATCCTTGAAACAGCACACATTAGCATCAGCACCATGTTGTAGCATAAGCTTGAAGATTTCCAGCCATTTTTCACAGGAGTACTGCCAAAGTATCCTTGTGAAGCCATCTCCTATACTATGAGCATATTGAACAGTATATTCCCACAATGTATACTTGTCATAAAGTTCGTTAGGGTCTGCACCATGATCTAGAAGAATCTTGACCATTCTAGGAGCGTTATCTCTCCTTTCCATCGTAATCCATTTGAGCCCAAACGCTAGTAAAGGTGGTACCCGCTTCTTATGCATCAAGGCAGGATTTAATGTGAGTTTTGTTTCGACATATGTGTGCAGTCCATCGACTATAGCTAGAGATAGCATATCGACGTTCCACATAGGTGGAAAGTCAGGACTTGACCAGTGCTGACCAGTGCCTCCGGTCCTTCTGTGCAACGTATCCATGGCCATGCTTTCGGTAATAGTTTTGTCAAATTCGTCGACAAGAGCGACTTCTTTGTTGGCGTCTATTGGCTCTTCATGATTCAGAAAATGCTTGAAATCCTCCCACCGATAACTACCAAAATCCGGATCATTAATCACTCGGCCTGATAACTGTTTCTTGAGCACTAAAATCCGGCTCTTCAAGAGCAATTCGTAGGGCTCAAACTCACACCCCGCTGTGTAGACCAGCAGTCTATTCCACACGTCCGAATTTTGGATATAATCTGCGACGGTGCGGTGCAAGTATTGCACTACCAACTCATTCCGATCCGAGGCATACCGAAACCCCTCCCAATCCAATACAAATTGAGCTTCGAGAAGACCACCGCATCGAGAGTCAAGTCTTTTTACTTGCTTCTTCGAGTACGATTCGGAAGAAGTATCGGTGGATTTGACAGACTCGAATATAGGATTCAAACAGATATCAAGCATTTTAATGGTCAAGTAGGTCCAGCGTTTGACGCTGGCTCGCCGCAACTGGAATATTTTGGACGCTTCCTGCATGTAGATTTCGTCAATGTTTCCTAACATATGAGCGTAAAGAGATTCAAGATCCGGTGGTAAACAATCAAGCCTCTGTCGCAGGGTTGTAATCCCGTCGCCATTCATCAATCCATTGAGGAGGGACTTGACAACAAGTGTTACCCAAAGGAAGACTCCGTCTGCCTTGTGCACAATTTTCTCTATGAGCTGAGTTGCCATAAACTCCTCTGTCTCAAGAAGTTGGAGCATCTCTTCATCCTTTTCGAGTGTTCCTTGTACGTAAAGCATAATATCGGCTTTGGTCAAGTCCTGTAATTTCAGCCCTGGGCACTTCTCGAAGAAATGACTGAACACGGGCCATGGGCGACTGGATACGCAGAATTTGACAAATAAAGATGGCGTAAAGCTTTGTAGGAAGGCTGTAATGCTAGCATGATCACTCTGATCTCCTTCGAGCTCGTCAAGACCATCTATGAAGAAGCAGAATTTAAGATGCTCGTTGGCTTGGCCGACTAAATTACGGAAAGCGTTTTGAAGACGCGAGACACTCCAGGTATCAATATTCAGTGGTAGGCCATGCTCTTCTAGGATATAGAGCCGTTTCCAATCTTCGGGGAAGACATGAGTGATAAGCTCTGGTCGATTTGAAAGCATTTCCCAAAGCAAAGACCTGAGTAGACCGACCAGAGACCTTTGTTCTGCCACGCCACTCTTCCAGAAGAAGGAAGTCGCTGTATCAGTGGAGCCGTTTGGAGACCAGGAGTCAAGATATTCCCCGATTTTTGAATGTGTTGTGATGAATCTTATGAGTGTTGATTTTCCAGAACCTGCCTTGCCTTGGATCCAAAATGTATCGGTACCGGCCTTGAGCCATTCCGAAAATTTGCTGCTTGGGTCTTTGAAGTTCCACTCAAATGTTTTTTGATATGCTTTTGCAACCGTACCTTCTCGGTCACCCATGGAAGGGAATCTCAAGCTTTCGAGGAGCGCCATCACTACCCGACTCTTTCGATTTTGGTGCTTTTCTGCAGCCAAAGAGGTTCGCAAATCTACGTGCTCCCTTTCATACGATATTTTAAGATCTCGAAGCTGCACTACTATCTCGTCGACAGTATTGCTTTGCTGGAGTAAAGTGTTGATAGCTCTCTGCATTCCTTGATACAAGGTATCAAAATGATTATCGTTCTTCAAGGTGAGAGTAGTGACCTGCTGTCTAATAATCCATAGTCAGCATCCTCGTAAGCGACAATCAAACACACGGAAGCCGCGTTTATTACCTCAAAGAAACCAAGACATGTGTTTCCAGCTCCCCTTTCAACACATCTAGTCGGTGTACGGTCCTGTCAAGATCTGCCGTGGACCACACGGATTTTAAGGCCTTCCGAAAGCTTGTCCATTTCCGGTGTTGCTGCCAATTTGGGATCTTCAGCTTTTCGAGATAGGTTATCAACTCGCTGGTGACAGAAACACAGCTCTGGCATATTGTTGCGAGTTGCTGATCGGTATCGCTGAGTACTCCTCCCTGGTCGGACACCATGGACGTTTCGAGATTTTTGCTCAATTGAGCCAGACGTTGCGTCGCCTCTTCGATTTGTGCATTCTCAATGAGTGCTCCATCGCTTGATTTATAGGCTTGGACCCCTTTTGACACAATCTTGTTGCTGAAATCCAGGAATTGGACGACGGAGGCTACAACTGAGAGGGCTGAGAGCGGGTCAAGAGGCATATTGCCAATAGCCCCAATGAGGAGCAAAGAAGGGCCTCAACCAAGGCTATCAAGGCTGACGTGAGACGAAAGGGCTCAGTAATCCAGATACCGCTTTGGAGGAGTTAGATGAGTCCGCATACACCACCTCTATCGGTGCCTAAAGTTGTTGTCACATGTCGAGTGAGGCTGGTGGTGCAGTATGTTTCTACGGTGGGCAACAACACCCCATGATCTCAGCACCCGAACCTGGCCAATGGCCAATAGGTTCAGCCAAGCCGAATCAAAACTCGACCAAAAGCCTTATATACAGAGTGGTAACACGGTTTTCTTTATTTATAGTGTATTCATTACTATTTATAACATACTTACGTTTACGAAGTATGATTCATAACCTTGCGAGTTCAACTCAGACTCGGCCGAGCATAACTCGAGTCCAAGCCTGAATTTATCCTGAGTCGAATTCGAGTTTAATTAACCCTGATAATCAACTATTGGGAACGAGGAAGATACATGCACCCCGTGGTGCCACACCACATTACAAAAATATGGTGAGCAGTTTAGGAGGTTGGCTGTTATTTTCACTTCACGTGGATAACTCCCTTTTGCAGAGTTCGAGGTGTCCCTGCAATATACAAACCTCCCGAACAGCAGTACACCTCGTACTCTAAAATTAAACAGCGCCATGAAAATATCTTTAACCTCTATTTCCGATCTCATTTTATAGAAAGAAGCTGCAAACGATCAGATCCAGTCATTAACCAAAATCCAGAGAGTCTATTAGCAAGGATTGAAATTCACAAGGCCATACATATAACGGATAAAAGCCCCTAAGACGAGAGTACATCCACCTTTTCAGGCAGTTACACTCTAGATTCTTTTTAGTGTAATATCTATAAAGTGCCTGAGCCGAATCCGAAAGGCGGCACCTTTCACATGTGACATATACCTAGGACGTATGAACCACTTCCGATCTTTAATTATAAGCAGTAGACATCCTTAAAATAACGTATCGAAAAGCAATGATTCATAAATCAAGTCAAGGACTTTATTTAACGACGCAGTTCTAATCGAAAAGAATTTAAATCAAGCGTGGACTCTGACTGAACCTAAAAAAGACTCCCACAGATGTTGAGAGAGCCACTTTGACTCACTAATCAGGCCAACACCGCATGAAGAAACCATCTCCTGGTTCTCACTCTCTTTATGCTCGACTAGAATTCAGGAATGGAAGGTATCCGGATCATGCTAACGTTTTTGTTGCACATCGCATCCCGCTCGCACGATTTCGGCTCCGCTTCGCGCCCGAGGCTGCAGCCACATGCTGCGGTCATCTCCCGACCTCACCCCATCTCACCGCTGACTTATACATATCTCCCATTTGACAACCCTTGTTGGCGTAGTGAAGAGTGCAATACATCTGAAATATTGTTGCTAAATATATTTAAATCTATCCCTGTTGATATATGTGTCCGTTTTTGCTCCATATACCAACTAATTACCCTCGTCCAAAACTCCTCGGACACCGAACATCAACCGTAAATGTATCCAGTCCCAATACCAGACCAACTAAACTGTCCATGCCTCAGCTATTCCTCTGCCAGAAATTTTGACCCGTCCCCCCTCCCCCGCCCGACAAACCCAGCGCTCCGTCTCCCCCTCAAGATCAACCCCCAACCTCCCATTCTCATCGAAACTCGCCCCCTCATCTGAAATCTCAATCACCTTACTCGAATGCGCTACCTCCTGCCTACTAACCCCCGCCAGATCCCTCGGGATCCAAAGCCTAGGACTTTTCTCCCTTATGGACGGAGGAGAATACGCATCTTTCAACACCCCCTCCGTATCCCCGTAGCTGGCGCTTGGATCCATCTCGCGGAGTTCAGCGGGAATGAGATCGCGCAGCACGTGATAGGATTCAAAGATCTCGGGGTGCAGGAAGCGGAGGATGAAGTTCGGGTTTTGGTTTGGATCCGGCGTTATCCAGGGAGTCCAGAAATCGATCGCTTGCATGAATCCTGGAATGGGTGTGGCGTTATATTTCGTTCTTAAGAGGGAAGATAGAGTGCGTGTTGAGAGTGTGATGGCTTTGTCCGCGCCTTCGATTGGCACAGCGTCGCGTAGACCGCGGGAATTCTGCTCACCGTGGTCGACTGCTAGGTCGGTGGGGTCGGAGGGGTCGAAATCGGAATCGTATCCCTGATTTGCTTCTCCTTCTTCTGGATCTGGAACCTCGGCGTCGTGCACGTCGATTAGGTTTGCGGCGAGGAAGGGTGGGTTTCCTAGTTTGCGGAGTTCTTCTTCTGCTGCGAGCGTTCGGGGAAGGTTATATAGAAGGGGATAGAGGGCGTCGCTGAGAGAGATGTGGACGAGGGCGGTGAAGATTATAAGGCCAAAGGTCATTACTACCGGCCCATAAGCACCTTTTAGCCCAAATAGGCCAACGAGGCAAACTTCAGAGAGGTAGAGGCCGGTTATGGTTTGCGTGAGTGCTCTTGGGTAGTGTAGGCCGCGGGTGTCACGCTCGGAAGAGTACACATAGAGAAGGTTGTATTTGTAGGTTATGTAAATGATTGAAAGGCCGATAACAGCAACTCCGAGTATGATGGGGGCTATTAGGGAGTATGAGATTGCTGTTTTATGTTAGAAAATGATAGTGAGAGAGCATGGCAGAGGGGACGAACCTATCACAGACATATTCGTAAACACCGGGTATACTGCTCCCCAATGGATCTTCCTTAGGCGGTGGTATTTCGCAGCAATCAGGCGAGGATTGCCACTAGCGAAGGGCATTAGTTGATGCCGGTAGATACTGAGAAGATGCACAACCCTCGTAGCACTCATAGCCAGGCCCTGCAGGATGAAATAACTGATGTAGAAGTTCGATGCAGTGGGAAGATTCTTCGACAACACATCACGGGCAGACAGCGGGTCTTTGATGACACTTGTTATGGCTGCGGCGGCGGCGGACGTGAGCGTGGTGACGAGGAATACTTGAACGACTTGAAAGACGAAGTATGAACTCTGTACAAAGAGCTCGACGCGGGATTCGGTGGGGATGCCTGCTTGCCGAGCGCAGGCTCGCATTATGAATGGGACAGCAGACATGAGGAGGGACAATGCCACGGCGGGTAGAAGACCAGATATCAGACCGAGGATGACCTTCGGTAAGAGGAGAATCCAGTGGAGGAAGACAAAGTTTTTGGCGAGGTAGTCGACGTTGGATAGCATGCCCACAAGGACCGCCGGCAGCGACCAGAAGATTACCATGCACGCAATAAAGCCCTGGATCAGGAAACGCCTGATTATCCGTTCCCACCAGCGGAATGATAGGGACGTCCAGATGATTTCTTGTGGTCGAACGCCGATGATCTCTGCGCGCATGTGATTTGCGCTATGATGGGCAAGAGTCTGGTATGCGCTCTGAGCGTCAACGAGAGAGTGGAACTCGATGAATGCTGCGGGTATGGGAGTATTGAATCCTTTTCTATACTGTCTTCGAAGCTGGCTGATCTTAGGAGCAAGCTTCTTTAAACGAGCGCGTGTCCATCTGATGGTGTCGACTCTCCTCCCGTAGTTTGCGATTGGGCGATGGTACGGGCGTTCTTCAGCTGGTATCCATTGCGCAGCCACCGATCCCACGATGTCCGGATCTGGTCCACTGAATCCGTAGTTCGTCTTCAGAATCGGTGTGCCATCCTCTCGAGTGAATTCTCGAGGCGAACCCAGGTTTTCAGAGATAGGGCTCTGCGGACTAATGCTGACATTGACCACCTTCGATTCCTCACCAGACTCCATGTTAGAAGGAGAAGGGGCCTCCTTCACTTCGATATCAGGGTGCCCATTCTTCAAAGCTTTCTGGTATGCAACATTCGCCTTCTTGATCAATTCAATCTCGGCCTTCTCTAATCGATTTGCGGTCTGCTCTCGCTCCTTCACTAATTGATCAAGATCATCCGTCTCCCTAGGTATCCAAATATTCTTCAATGTATCTCCGAATATCCGCCGTAGTTTCCTATCGTCCAAAACTTGTTGAGGTACGCATGTGAATAGAACGGTTCTTGAGGATAGACGATTGGCGTAATATGGGGAGAGCATATATGCTTGACGGAGGTTGATGAAGTAGACCGATTCTCGACTGACCATGAACAGTATGAAACCTGGTTTGATTAGTATATTCCAGTTTACGAGAGGATGCCATACCAAAATATACCCAAGCAATGAATGCATGGGCATAGAGCCAGTTCGGATCAGCAATATTCCCAAAGGTAAGCTTGTCCAGCTGCTGACTGCCCTTGCCTCCAAGGGCGTGCAGAGGTAGCAGAATGGGCCACGTGAGAAGCAATCCGACGCAACATATCACCGTGAGCACATTGAGGTAACGGAGAAAGAGGTAGCCCTCGAGAGACGAGCGATTGAGGACTTCAATGTCTGGAGTTTTCCAGAACGGTATAACCCAATTGAACCATCCCAATGGCAGTGGTTTTGTTCGTTCGCTTCGGAAATTAGCTGCCCAATTCTCTCGGAGTTTCAACAATGATTCTTACTTTGGGTTAAGGCTACCGAGGAAAGTCCTTGGAGAGTACACGCGCACGAATTTGCGACGTAGCACAAAGACGATGATGACGCAAACTGCAGCATAAACCGAAATAGGGATCAGAGTCGTGAAGAATGTAGCAATGGACGGGGAATTGGTGGCCTGCGTGGCTCGCAATGGGGATACAGAGGTGGAATTGTCCCTCGCAGAGCCAACTCTGGGGTCATTGCTCGTGTTCTGCCAAGTTCGTCAGTTCCGCGGGAGGCTTTTCTGCGCTACAACTCAGGGTTCTTTGGCGTCTTGATCGCAATTAGGAGATGATAAAGGAAAGGCACTCACAAGCTGCCTTCTCAGGTGCTGCACGAAGCCCTCAAGGATGGCATCCGTCATTGCTAGCAGCAGACAGCAGTCTTGCGACTGGCGCTCATCTCATCGTCGGTGGTCTGATATGGTGACGACGACGATGGGGGCTGTGGGAGTGGCAGCGCAGATGGCTGAGGTTTTGACGTTCTTCTCGTTCGTTCTCGATCGAGTGACATCTTCGTTGTCGAATGTCGAGTGGACAGCGCGAAAGCTCACGGCTGGCGTGGGGCTGGGATCAGGGGTGCGGGCACTAGCGAATCTACGATGCTTTTGGGATGGCAACTTGGCGATCGGGGCTGAAGAGGCCTTTGATTGGTGAGGGCCTAGCAGGTGGCGAATGTCCCGTGTCTGAGATTGGAATAGCTTCAAGATTGCCCCTCATCCGGTCACGTGCCCACGGCTTCTTCCTTGATTGTGAAACTGATCATCAAAATGAGCTCAGAGCACTACCTGGACGTCTCATAACTTTAATCTATGATATTTAATGCTCCAACTGGACCCAGTGGTGAACTTCTTTGCTCAGCCGTCACGTGCACCTCGCCTATATCGGCCGCTCCATCGCCTTTTTTATCTTCATCCCTGTCGCCACCAACGCCATCCAAATTCCAGACTCCCAACCAAACCTCTTCAATTCTTCTCAACGTACGACACTGACCACGTTCTTTGCCCTTTCCCCCCAATCCACCCTCCAATCGTCATTCCCTTTTCCTGCAGGTGACCACCGTCACAGCTTCTCCTACGCCAGAGTTTTACCTCTGTCCCAGCTCCCTCTCTCATCATTCGCCACAGCCTCACCTCCTTCACCACCGCCTCGTTCAGCCTTCCACTCTTCCTAGCCCGAATGCAGTAAGGAGTCACCCCACCACTCGCCCGTGTCAAAAAGCTTGTGACACGGCCCAGGCCTTCCCTGTCACATAAGTGCAAGGCTCCCCGCTCCTTCTTTTCTCTCTCGTCCTGGTATCCAAACAGAATGACTGTAAATCGCGACACTATCAACACTTCCAGCCTTGCTTTACCGATAATCGCGAATTATCAGCCTTGTGAACAATTCCCAAAAGCCACAGAATTCATCCGATGGTAATTGGAAAAGTTGGGACGAAAAGCGCGGCCCCACTTTTACCAAAATCGCTCCACTCCAGAATCTGGAGTCAGTCATCGAGTGAGAAAAACACTCCACTTTGCAACCTTTTGATATCTCGAGAAGTGAGAATCTATAATTCACACTGGTGCGCACATCGCCATCTCCTATCAAGCACCTGTTCGCCTTCTTTAAAATGTTCTTCAAAAAACTGCGCTCGCGCTCTAAACAGAGCATCACGCGCATAACCTCTACTTCCTCATCTCACGAGAACAAGCGACATTCGCATTCCAAAGTCCCTGAGGTGATGGTGACGCCGCCAACGAATGATTTGAATGAGAGGTTGGCGATGCATGAGAGGACGAGAGAGGAGAGGACGGATGATGAGGAGAGGGATTATCAGGAGTTTTTGGAGAAGGCAAGGAAAGAGGAGGAGTTGGCGGAGAGGAAGAGGTTGGCTGGAATTAAGGCGGCGAGACAGGTTAATTTGAGTCCGTGGGGTGGGAGGATGTGAAGATGACTGGGTAGAGATGGCGATTGAGTGAGGAATTTAGAGCACAGAAAACCAACACGGAGAAATCGGTAAGTTGCACCAATCGCTTTGCAACCCTGTCTCTGATCGATCAATAGAAGACAGATACTTTTCCCTGGACACGGAGCAGCTACAAAAAATCCACCTGGCGGCCCAGTATGAATTGGAACCAAGCCAAGCGATGTTCAAAAGAGATCAATGCTCAACTATGGCAATACACGATGTCTCAATAATTCCCAAGACATCAGACCATTCCACAGCAAGGCAAACGGAAAAAATGCTTCCCAACCCAACCAAACTCAGCACTCAGACGTCGCCGAGCAGGATTTCGAAAGAGCTGGGACCTTTTTCTTTAATCGGAACTCACGTTCCGATGCTCGTCACCCAGAGGTGACTCTCATGCGTCTGACCATCATATGCACGACCTGTTCTCCATACACCGAGAAGCCTGTCGTTGCAATGGAACTCGTCGTGTTGGAAGATGTTAGCCCCGCTGCAGCGAAGGCGGAAGGATTGATGAAGAACGACCACAAGAACAACGAATCGTAATTTGTGGCATTGAAGGCGGCCATGATGTCCCGGTTCTCGCACTAGTTGAGGGAGGGCGGTGGTGTCGCTATTTTGCGAGTCCTGTTCGATTCGACTTCAGCCGGGTTCTGCTTGTGGGAGAATGGAGAGAATGTACTGTACATGGGCGGCGAACAGGTTTGATTCCATACGCATAAACAGCAGTGCTTGGGGTTGTTCTTTTGGCGTGTAGCAGAAGGATGAGGTGGAAAGGTAGGAGAGGAGAGAGGAAAGATGGGGAGGGGGAGGAGGACGGGAGATACATTTTAATGTTTAATGACAACGAGAAAGCGAGGGATAATGAAGATTGAGAATGGATTGATGAATGAATGAATGAGCTTCGAGGAAAGATGGAAGATTGAAGGTATGGAAAGAGATGTTCGTAGTTAGGGAAATTAATAGATAATGTGTAATGAGACTACTTTCGTCTATTTCAGAGTAACTGATTTGAAAACCTCGTCTAACTATCATGAATGAACAGAGCGGGGTGAAAGTGAGTCTCGAATTTTGGAAAGGGCTCCACGGGTTTGTGTGACCGAAAAAGCAATGCGGAGAGCGGGGAAAGCTACCGGGTGTACGCATCCCTTTTCATGGATCTCCCTTCGCCACCCTTCCCTTCCTCTACAAGCTTGTGTCCATTGATTTAACACATAGGTGGTATGGGAATCGTTTAACAAGCATCGGCAACCCGACGACTATCTTCACCACTCTATTTTGAGCGATGCGCTATTCAGATTGTGCAAATTTCTTTTCATCAATCATTAATCTTAGTGCAGACGAGAGTCCATCCCCTTAGCGGGAACGTTAGGTGAATGTTATCGGCGTTTGGTTTCCAATAATTGCAATGTTATCGGTCCATTTTTTGCTCATTTCTCTAGCGTTTCCTCCCTCTCTTCCGTCTCTACCAACCCTCAAAGTCTCTTTGGTTGCAACAGCACTGAGGATTCCACAGGCTTTGCACCCAAGCTTCTGGAGTGTGAGTGTGAGATGACCAATCTCGTAAACGTAACGAACATAAATAGCGTATGTGCGAACTACATGCAAGAGTGTGATGATTGGTGCAAGGATAGTTGCGGGGTGTAGAATTGGCTTAGATTACATTCAGAGACTTTGGTGTATTTTGTTAGTCTATTGGATAGGAAGAATGTAGAGTGATTATAAACATTGAGCGTGTAGTTTCCGAATTTTGCAGCGACTTTGGGTTTAGAGTTTTGCAATCTAGGCATCACTCGAAAGGATGACAATCTGAGAACTTAAAGTTGGATAGGTAGATCCAGAAACCATAAAAGTTATCCATCTTTGATTATGAACAGGAAATGTTTTCTAAGTATAGAAAGATTTGTGTAACGCCGGGTGAAACCCAGCAACTCATTAGAAGTCGACCTCAGCCACACTCATTGATTTGCGATGACAGTCGGTCCTTCTCTTTTTGTTCCCTTCGCTCACAAAGCGAACAAAGAAGGAAGAACCGACTATTAACCCCGCGTCTTAGCAAAGAGCAATCTCAATGGCATCAATCACCCGATAACCAAGCCTGTGTCTCCAGTCAAGTCATGTCGAAGCAAGTAGTCGTCAATAAACCTTTGATTCTAGTGAAACTCAATTAAGTACCGAGTAGGCCTATTCAGATGCCCCTGAGGTCATCGCGAGCGATGACCTCGAGGTGGTGCCTGCCACATTTGCTGGAGCTGCTTCTGGGACTCGAATCAGACGACCGGGGATATGAAAGCATCTTTATTCTGGCTTCTCCTTGGCTTGATTTGCGCTTTTGTGATTGCAGCCACTGTTGGTGGCGCTTTTGGTGGTTCCATCGCTGCTAGCAAGAGTCATCACACGGAGACCACTACACAAAGCATGAGCACGAGGTATCCTATCCCTATTCACTTAAAACATAGCGTAACCTTTGTTAAGCAAAAGTTGTCACGTCTATATCAGCACCGTAACCACCCACTCTTCGTCAGCAAGCCCTTTCCCTTCTCCCTTACCATCAACCCTAACCACAACACCCACCCCAACCAGCGACTGCTCCAGCCCAAACAACTCGATCTATAACTCGCTCTTTCTCACTGGTGATAATGGATCAGTGCCTCCATCGGCCGGCCTGACGTTTATCAAGGTCTGCGGAAGCGACCAAGACGGCTTTATCCTTGCACAAGCGCACGTCCTTATATTTGAGATGTATATTGAGTTGTGTGCCTCTTTAAATTTCTGGAATTAGGATAGCAAATGTCTCAGTGTTGCATATATGCCGACGGGCATAATGCCAGGGAATTGCTGGGCGCGTAATGTGACGACTGCGAAAGTTGATGAGAGGTATGATTCTGCTGTGTTGATTACTTAAATTAGCTTCTTCGAAGTTTCGGCTTTAGGTAGCTATGTAGATATTGGAGAACGAAGCAATGTCACAGAATTGATAGCAGAGACTATTACACAGGAGTACATACGGATCTCTCAGGGGAATAATCAGCTCTCAAACTCAGCAACACTTGAATGGGCAGCACAAAGTTCTGCACTTCCAAATAAATCTCCGTCAAAATCATCCTCTAAGGCAAATAAGAGCAAGGATCGAAGCACCTCGAATACACCGCCAGCAGCAGAAAGCCTCCTTCCGCTTGTCCTAGTACCCACAAAGCTCTTGACCAAGCCTCTTCCAAGATGAGAAACGCCAAGGAACAAGACAACCAAAGCATCCACGGTCTCGCGAACATCACCCAGTACAGAAGGCTTTTCTGGAAGTGTCAAACAAAATGGACGGATCACGGTGCACACACATTGCTAGCGGTGACGGGTTCACAGTCCCCAGGCCACCAGGGCTGGTTCCTGATTATTAGTAATCAGTTGATCAATTTTGATCGATCAGCTTAACTGATCGGATTAATTAGCCTTGAGTAATCGATCGCCCTTTCTGATCGGGGTTACAGGGCATGATGCCTGTAAATCACTTAACTATAGCATTCTATAGGCTTTCTTAACGAATGTGGAAATTACAGTACAGATTGCTTTTTGGGAGCCTCCAGGGCCTTTCAGGCTCTTGCCCTGTAATCACAGGGGATTTTAGTGGTCTCTTAAGATTTACAGGGCATTACAGGGCCTGGAGCGCTGCCTGGACAACACCCGCTCCCCAACTAAGCCCCGATCAGTTACGCCAATCTATTAAAAATCCCTGATCGATCAGCGATCAGTTAAATCAGCTGATTAATCAGTCACATGCCGATCAGTCCAATCAAAAACCAGCCTGACAGTCCCAGTGGATTATGGTTGGTGCGGGATCCATGTTGAGACCTCGAGACGGAGCCTTAAGATCACCTCGTAGATTGTCGAAGAACTTCTTCATGGCAGGGATATGGTCGTATAGACTATTGTTGTTTATGGAAGGAGAGATAACGTAGAGACTCTGAGGCCCGGTCCTAAGTATTTGGTATCGCTTTCGTTGTGTTGGTTGATTTGAGACGGTATTGAACAAGGAGACGAGAGGTTGAGATGGATTTCGAGGCTCTTTTTATTTATTTGATTTTGGGTATTGCATGATGCTTAGTACCTGTGATTGCAACTAGGACTTGCTGGTTCACGACTCTCACATCCTTTATTTTGTCTTGCACTGATATTCATCAACTCGTCCTGAAGGCAATCAGGAACTCACACAAGTTCCCACCAAAGAATCACTCATTGGGAGTGTCAAACGAGTGTCAAAAGAGTGTGATATAGTTCTAAGTATACATTAAAATACGAGCTGTGATCTGTTTCATTTTATGAGATGAATCTTAAAGCCGAGGGGCGAAGCAACCCGCAATTGAAACAGCCACCTTTTATCAACTCATTAGTCATAGACTGCTGTATCCTTCATGCAGTAGTCGAGGTTGTGGATAGTGGAGTTAGGATTACCAGCCCAGACACTGTGATGAAGCACATTAGCGATCGGCTTGATTGTGACGCGGAAGCCAAACTCGGGGCTGAACTTACGGGAATGGAACGGCCTTGCCACTGCCACCGAAAACAGCAAACGTCAAAATGAACACCATAACTTGGGTTCCGCCATCCAGAGCCGCGGAAACAATATAATTGTACTTGACGAAGAATACTGGGTGACGCTTTCTGAGCCACCATTGTGCAATGAAGCCGAGCAAGAAATACATGAGGATAGCGGAGTTGATGCCGACGAAGAGATAGCCCATGTACCAACAGATGATGGACAGATTGATGTATCTCCAGAAAATGTGGGGTCGATATCTATTAATGATCCAGAATGGGAAGGGGATGGCAAAACCAACGAGGTAGGCAAGGGTGACCCATTCGTATCGTGTGCCAACTGAGACGAGGTCCTTGGCCATGCTGAAGACGACAGCAAGGGTGTTGAACTGCTGAACGTTTTGTCCACTCCAGATGTTTGAGCCGAGAATTCCTGTCAAGATCGGGGCTTGATTGGCAACGATTCTGTGATTGATGAGGTTAGAATTGGGTTCCTCAAACTTTGAAAGAAGAGACTTACGTTATCATCATGGCGTAATTCATGATCGCGCCGACCAAACATCCCATGACCTGAATGGTGAAAGTGTGTCTTGGGGATAGATGGACGTATTGGGCAAGCTTGAGATCACGTGCCAGAAGTTGACCCATCTGCATGGCATTGTAGGTGAAGCAGGTGAAGTAAAGGTTGGCAAGAGGCTTTCCAGGGAACCTGAGATGAGATCAGCATTTTAGCGCTAAAGAATCGCATACAAAGGAAGAGGCTTACATATAACCTGCCAACATTTGACAAACAGGTTGGATGTTGAATTGGAATCCAGTAATGCCGTATTGCGCACCGAAGAAGAGCAGGAAGACTGTTGTGAGAAGCGTTGAAACGATGAATCCCCACCAAGGCAAAGTTGACTTCATGACATACAGACACACCAGGGCCACAACCCAACAAACAACAACAACCGTTCCCCACCACCAGTGCGGCACTTCGCGGTACATGTTCCTCAACATGAGCTTGTAATGCGGATCAAGCCTTGGGTCGCTCTGCTTCCTTGCATTGCGTTCCTCTGGAGACTCCTGGTTGGCCCAGAACTTCCAGCCAGCTAACGTAGTGAACTTCTTGAGATACGAAGGGTGGGCCCACGACCAGCCAGCTTTGATGTCATCGAAGTTCCACAGCAGCATGTGTACGAATGTTGCTGTAAATCCCATGTTCGAAGTGATGAGATACCCCACATATGACGCTGTGAGCCAAGGGGTGCCAACCTGCGCCAATAGTGTCTGGTCGACTTCGAAGTTAGAATTGAGGATCGCTGTTTGGTTGTAGGTTACGTAAACAGAAGAATTCGAGGTATTGCTGAAGAGTGCTTGTGCCATGAATGGAAAGTTCTGAGCACTGAATGTATTGGAGTAGTACAGGCCCATGAAGAAGATAATGCAGGCAATGTATCCAATGAAACTGTTGGTAAGCGCATACAATGGATACCATAATGGAGAGCCAAATGGTGCAATGTAGTTCCAATCGAAAGAGATGGCACCTGGATGGATTGTCAGCATACAGACTTCAAGGATTGATGCGACCCGTAGTGCGTACCGAAACCAAGTCCTTCGTTTCCAGATGCACCACCAAACAGGTTAGTGAAGACTAAACTATCTTGGTGAGCAAGGCAGAAGATAGAGACACCCTCGAGTACAGTAAAGATGTACTAATAACTCATATTAGTTCACACTCCTAACATTTGCCACGGTGAAGACTTGCCTCGGGGAAAATTTCCCACACGAACATGATACCGAAGATGATGTAGAAGAGCCTCAGGCGAGCCCTGGTCTCAACTGGATCTCTGTGCAAAGACTCCAAAAGTGAGGTGACGGGCAAGTTCATCGGCCAAAGCATATGGGTTGGATAAACAAGGACCTCCCGGAGCAAACCAGCAATTCCGTATCCGAGCAGCTGAGAAGTAATGACGATGAAGATCCCAGCAGCCTTGCTTGGGTAACCGCCATAGAACAAATCCTGCGCGGCTAGGGCTTCAGTCGCCAGAGCGGATTGTGATGCTGCGGAAGCCATGAGAGTAATTGACGCGTGCTCCTTCAAGTTAAATGGGCCTGGATTGAAGAATCGTCCGATCGCGCCCTTTCGAGGGATTACCAAAGCCATGAACTGTCCAAGAATGTAGGAGATGACAGTCAGAAAGACGACAGAGACATAAATCGTCTGCGGTTTGAAATAGAAGATTTCCTGAAGGACTGCACCAAAGACTGAGAGGCCGATACCTATGAAAACTGTTAGTTTATCATTCTTTCAAGCAGTTTCGGCTCACTGCCACGGGTTTTACACTGTAGACTAGGAGCTGTCTGGATTCCGCGTACCTAGAAAGAAAACTCGAAATGTCCATGGGTTCAAGCTTGGGTCGTCCTCAACGTGGATAACACGGGTGACAAGATCCTCATTCGTTTCCACCGCATTTTCACCTTCCAATTTGCCTTCTTCATCTGTGTATAGCGGGGCAGGCTCGGCCTCGTCATTGTAGGGCCTTTTTTCGTCCTTCGAAATGTCGAGTTTTTCATCGTTCAATTTGGGTTTCTCAGAGAAAGCCTCGCCGGTGGGTTCAGGAGAACCCAATCCGTCGGTATTGGCGTGCGCCTCGGAGCTCTGCCTGTGGATAGACATTTTGTGCTTGAGAATCAGAGACAGGAAGCCGAAAAATGTGGGCATCCACGAAATTTAAAAGAGCTCCCATGACGATCTTTGCTCGTCCGTACAAGGGGCACCCAGATCAGGAATGCGCTGTTGTGCAGACCGAGACCCTCAATCTGTGACATCCCACGATACCCATGTGCGATTAAGACGTTATCGTGCAATAGGAAGGCCGTTGCGTTGGTGTTCGCTTGTGCCGTCGCCATAGTTCCAGCTGAGACTTTGAGAGGCAAATGGCGGCGAGAGGCGAATAGGGCAGCTCCAATTGACAGCAGCTACGCGTTGAACTGGGATATCACCGACCGCCACAATCTTGCTAGGGCCGGTCCGATAGCAGCTTGCGCGCATTCCGGCTGTACAGTACTGTAGAGGATGTGTTTCGGTGTGGGGAGAGACTGCAACAGGCTGAGAAGCTTGTATCTATCAGCCCGCTGGAAGCCGAGGTTTCGGAGCACTGATTGGGCGCCACCATACACCATGGCTGGGGATCACCGAAGGGGCGACATGATTGCGGCAGAGGCAAGCCCGCCCAGCCAATTGAAAGCTTGAATGAACCTCAAGGATCGTTGTTTTGCTTCTAGAAGACGTGGAATGTCTTATCGTTGGGGATTTGCCGGATAAGGCAGGTCGTGCTTGAGAAAGAAGAGGAGACTGCTCAAGGGGGAAGGTGGCTGGGTGACATTCAGATCAAAATCAGCTTGTGGGAATCCTGCCTCGGTGTTGGCTTTGTGGCCCGTTCATCGGCAGGAGCCCGAAGCTGAACGAGGAGTGTTGGAACTTTCCAATCATACGAGTACTTCTACAGTACAACCTTCCTGTACAAGAAAGAGCACGAGGTGGCACGACGGTTGAGAGGCTCATTGCACCACGACAGGCGTCCAAAATCTTTGAAATCCTCTAGCTGTTCTCTGTTCTCGGCTTCACTCTGTATGCAATGGAAGGTCGCTGGGATGCCCGCCCCATGCGTTGAAAGTTGGAACTTTTCATCTTCGGTTCCCGGCAGCGAATTGAAAGGGGCTAAAGACAAAACGGCCAATCCGAGTCGACTTCAACTACCTTATCTACGATATGACTTCTAGCAAACAAATAGGAGTGCGCGAGAGCAAGCGTTGGAAACCATCATTTTGCTCACTCCGGAGCTGATGAACACATGATTGAAACATCACAGCCTTGAGTAAGGTAGGTAGGTGCACTGTTCAGTCTATTCGACGGGTTGACAAGAGCGTTAGGAACGCCATGCTAATTTCTAGACCTTTAAAGAAAACGCTACAGCATTACACCCTGATGGCTATCCTACTCCACTTGCATCACGGGACAACATTCGACGAGAGCAGTATTTGCCATCATGAGCAGTCTCCTTGCAATCATACAAGGTTTCCCAACATCTCGGTCGTTTTGCATGATGAGATAAGGAGCTTGCTTGGCGGCATATCCGAACATGCAGAACGATGCGTCGATAAAAGGGGTGGGTCAAATGACCTAGGCAAGTGAAGCTGAAAGATCGCACTCCAATCAGGCATCAGACACAGCATTACTTTGCGCGAATTCAAACATAGCGTCTGCCTAAAAGTAGGTGATGATAATGACTGCAAATGCAGACAACAACTTCCAGGAATTGATGTGGGTGAGTCGCACGTGACTCTGCCCCTAGATGCTGTCGCTGAAGTCTTCAGGGTTGGCCGTTAAACTCGAGCTCCAGAACCACACCCCACACCCCATATTTCAGCGCATGCGATAAAAGCAACACTTATTTACAGTTAATTCATCTCCCGCCATATTTGCCTGGCTCTTAATTACGAAAAGCAGGATGAAATAAGTAAGTAATCCGCGCTTAAAAGTGAGGTCAAATTGTCAAAATGAACAGAACAAAAAGCATGTCAAGGAACATCGTAAAATAAGACGCCTCGTGGTGCAAACGTCTGGCTTGCATACCTCTATTTGAATGAAACTAATTCTGCCCTAAGACCTCGTGCCCTCATCGCCCAGAGATCTATCTACCCCTTTACCAAACAAGTCACAAGTCACATAAAAAGTTGCTCTTCCCCCTCAATACCCGGGACGAGTTCTCCGTAATACAGGATTTAAGTTTCAGCATCAGTACGGAGGTACTTTATGCATGCCCTTCCAGCCATCGACAAATTCCCACCCCTCCACAGAAATCAAGGAAACAGCCCTATAAGGCCCTGGGTTTAGGCCGTAATGTTTCACGTTCAGGCCTTGGCTACAGGAATTTTCAGTGCGTGCCCCCTATTGGATTACGCGAAAGTTAAACCGTGCGACAAGAATGACGCTGCACCCCACCATCAGCTCTGGTTCATGTGGGGTTTAAAGAATTTTCAGCCTTGAAAACAGGAATTGGATGAACAGCAAGGTATGTACAAGAAACAGTTCTGGCTCATCGAAGCCATCTAGTCACCAATCGTACTCGATCCCCCTCCGGAAAGCTCACTCAACACCTGCGTCGCCATCACGGTCCCGGTATCATTAACATAGATATTGCTCACTACCTGCAGCCCCATGAATGGCGTGTACACATATTCCAGCCTCCGCACTGGCTGCCCATGGATCACCGCGCTGGTGTTCTCGCCATTGAACGTCATGTCCTTCAGATAATACCCCACCGTCTGCTGACTCCTGATATTCCCATCATTATCGAGATACTGATCGACGATCGAGCCCGTCTGGGTCAGGATGCGATTCGCGTGCGTGTTTCCTTGATAGTTGTTCGTCGAGTACAGCACGTTGTGCGATAGATCGTAGGAATTGGGCACGCCGCGACTTTGTAGCGTTGAACCCTCCAATGCACCGACTGTCGTGTTGGTAACGTTTACCAAGTCTGTTCCTAGTGCAACGAGCGCGGGGTTAAGGTCGATCGAGTCGAGGACATCTCCGATCATCAGCACGAGATTCTCGAGACGCGCTTCGAGCAGGACCTTGGCGGTGACGTTCTGGATTGAGAGTGATACGCGGTCGATAGAGAGGTCGACTCCCGCATTGAAGGTGAGGAGGGAGAGAACTTGTGCTTCGAGGTTGATTTGTGCTGTGAGGTTTTCGACTAGGATGTCTATTTCACCAACGTGAACAGAGGCATTGAGGTATACGTCTGGCGGCGGGTTGGTAGTTGAGACTTGGGCAGGTGTATCGAGTGTATCGTATGTGGCAGATTCTGGGTCGCCGGTCAGAGAGAGGTTGTAGCCTGTGTAACCGCTGTTTCCACCCGCTGTGGATATCGCTGATTGGGCGTAGACATAGGAATAGGAATAGAGGAGGACGACGACGAGGTTCTGAACAAGTGAGAGACGCATATTGACTGAGGCTTCTCGCCTTTGCAGCAGAACGGCGTGATGTTGAAGACGAAAGAAGCTTCACTGGAAGGGGGAAAAGTGCAGGATAAGAGAGGGGAAAGACAAGAAAGTGAGTGAGAGGACGAGATAAGCATCAACGCATAGCACGAAGTGGAAGAAGTCTTCCCATCATGCGTAGAGGGGAAAAGGAGAAATGGGGTATGCCCGTCCCTTCGGTGATTTCAACAGCACATAAAGAAACCGAGCCAGGTTCAAAACCTGTTTGTTCCCTCCAAACCTACTAACTCAGATGAATGGTCTCGATGGCAGCCACAAAAGCAATCTTAGAACTGGACATGAAGACCAATGAGCTCCCGTCATGAAAGCTCAATGCGGGGAATCTCCAAGCTTCTGCAGGTGGCGGTGCCTCCTGCATGAAATTAAAGTCAAGAATATTTCCCTAGTCAGCGCCGTCCTTGAAAGGGCGTTCTCAGGGGGAGTTCTCGACCAATGCCATGGCAAAGCAAAATGATGGGGTAGGACCGGGTGGACGCCACCTTCTATCCAACCAGTTAGCGAAACGCCGGTAGTTGGCCCGAACGTTCGCTTCCTGCCGGCGCAACGTTAATTCCCCATCGCAAACAGGATTTGTTCCTGGCGATCGCATGAAAATGGCATCTCAGGGGGGCTTTATCCGGTAGGAATCCCATCGGAGACGGAGGGGCACGCTGGGATAAGGCCTTGGGCGCTCTGAGGCCCTTGACTTATCAAAGTCAACTCCCACTTCGTCATGGGAAAACGGTTTGCGCCGTTGTTAATCTCCAGCGCAGCTCATCTACTTCGACCTGTTTGCTGTTTCTGTTGATTGAAGACTTTGGAGCTTCAGCACCAACCGCATCGCTAAAGCAGGTGGTTTGAACTGCACAGAAAGACTTCACATTTGACATACGCTCGTTGCCTCTTCACTTCTCTGCAATGACGTCGCGTTGGGCGTTTCTTGCCCTCTTCCTGAGTTTCCTGCTCATGAGCATCTCACCTGTTATCGCACAGTCAACAAGCTCCCGCGTGCTCCCACCAGCAACTTCTCCTCCCAAGAAAGGCGGCGGGGGTACAACCTCAGTAGTCACCACTCCACCAACCGCGACGATAAGTTCAAGCGCAGGAAAAAACACAGGGACATCAAGCAGCAGCGCCAGCAGCGCGACGACCACGCCCTTGTCAAGCGATAACTCCACGGCACCAGATGTCTTACTTAACGTGCCCCAGCTTTCCGTAGGCAGGATCGAACTAGACGTCGATAATCTCCAGGCGGACATCAATCTTAACGCCAACGTGGCTAGCTTGGTGAAAATCAATGCTGGCGTTGCGGTCTCGATCACGAAAGTCAACATCACGATCTCAGACGTGGATGCTCAGCTAGAGCTCATCGTGAGGTTGGGCCACCTGGTAGATATCGTGCAGCGGGTCTTCCAATCGCTAGATCTGAATCCACTCTTGATTAATTTACTTAATGATGTGACGCAAGTGGTAAGTTCTCCCTCCCTCTTTGCCACAAAGTCGTTGTGGATTTGAACTGATAGGATGAAAGGTCGACACGGTAGTAGGCTCTGTAGACGGCCTCTTAGGCTCCATCACTCAAGGTGGCAAAACCTTGAACTTCATTGTCGACAATCTTGGGAACATCGTTCAGTCCGTTGTAGGGGCAGCCGGTCAGACAGTCGATACCATAGTTGGAAACTACCTGACGAACATGACCTACACTGGCGTTGAGACAGCGCTAGCGGGTGGGCAGGTGCAGAAACAGTACTTGTATGCTCCGCTCAATGCGTTGGTTAACATCATCTTCAATTCGCTGGGCCAGATTGTACAGGCGACTGTAGCTGGCACAGCGAGTGCAACGAGTGGTGGCTCTTCGAGCACAGCGAGCTCGGTTTTGCCTACTAGTACCGGAGCGTAATTTGGACAAGGGGTTGTTGTATATATTCTTTTCACTGAATAAACTCCTTTCTGAAATTTCACATACAGAAGAGTTTCTGATGCCTTGCATAAAAGGTAAACCACATGACTCAATAGGAGACGAGCTAACCGATAAGCTGAATATGCTACGAGACAGTTAATGCGATATTTCTCATATATCTCCAATCAGTTTTATGATAGACGAAACTCAATGCCTTGAGCTGGAAGACCAGACTCAGCATATGAATTCAACGATTGTGTATGAGGCAAGGTGTTGAAATTCTTCTACATTTACGCGAGGTAGCTCATGAGCTTTCACGATATGCGCGCGAGAAGACGATTGGAGCAAAGGTAAACCTTACTAATAGAACACTTAAACTCAAACGGAATCTTATGCTCTAGAGCTTTCCAGAAAACGTTTGGTGTCTTTCGAACCCCAAAGGCGACATCTGCAAGGGAGTCGACTTGAGTTTCTCACGTGATCTTGAGCTTGTGGAGGACTTTTCATCATAAGATTAGGTAAAATCTTGTGCTGTGTTCCGTTTATCTTTGAGGCTTGTTCTGGGTATTACCACATACCTCTTTGCTACTTGTTCTCGCAATGCTGCCGTTGTTGACCTAACGACCATGCACCGAACTCCGACTCCAATGATTGTTTCAAAGCTGAATTACTGGTGCAATTTTGCTTCTACCTTTCAATAATCTTCCATTTCTTTTCTCCAAGCGCTTCAAATACTTTTATTGTTGGCCATCATCCTTAGTCCCTTCTGACATCATTCAGTGGCCGACCTTGGGTCTTGCCCGCTGCTGGGATCATTGCCGTTGACCAAACTTGCTCTCATTGACGCATTGTGGGGCTTTCCTGGACTGGAGGTTTTTCAAACTGGTTGCTTTTTGCATTTGGGAGATTAGCTTCCATTCACGCGTCTCTCTGTGACAAGTCCAGTATCCACGAACTCGATTCCAGGTTCATCCCCATTGTTACGCCTTCGCTTTATAGCATGCTTCATTAGGGTAGAGAGGCTGCTAAATCTCCTACTCGTCCTCCTCTGACTTAGAAACGCAGGCGGTACGCCGTTCACAACGATAGCTGGCGGCGTACCAGGATATCTCGGGCTTCCAGCATCCCCGGGGCTTCGGTTAGTGCTACCACTTCTTGGTGTGTTTCTTGGTTGGGGCTTTTCACCTCGGTCAACCTGTTCCCTTGCTTTTGGAAACACGGAAAGGTAGATGGGGTACAAGGTTCCAAGACCCAAGAAGGCAATGAGCAAACAGTAAGCATATTGCCCTGTTCGCTTATCATGATCGAGGATGATATAAGAAAGCCATAGAAGGAATCCATTACCAGATGCTGCGCTGGTTAAGATAGCAGATGCCATCTTCGTGCGGCGTCCCAGGCGCCTCAATGCTGTTGCAAATATCAACGACCAAAGAGGGCTAAGGAAAAAGGAGAGGGCTATAATGAGAGCCCCTGTGACGTCGGGGTCGACATTGGTGATAGAGAAAATGAGGATAGACAAGATGAGAGCACCAAGGAAGGATACCAGGAGGACGACACGTGGTGGCAGGAATACGCAAGTTGCCGCAAAGGCTATTCGACCCCCTGCCGTGGAAGCATTGGCTATGATGCCGTAGTTATAGGATGTGAGGCTTAACCCCGATGTATCGAGGGTTTGGTTCAAGAATAATCCACTCGATTCATGGACACCGGAATAAAGAAATTGAGCGCAGAATGCCATAAATAGGGTGACAAAGATGACTTTGCAATTGAGTGTGCGGAATCGTTGTTCCGACTGAGCGATTGCAGCGAACATTTGGCTGAGTTGTGGGAGTCCTGGTTGAGATCGGAGTTGCAAATCATCATCGGTAGCTTCTGGCAACGGTAGGTAGTATAAAGCTAGAGCCAGAACGGCATTGAACAAGGCAATGGCAAGGTAGAGCCACTGAATGGAGAGAAGTGAAGATCCGTCCGAGACCTGTTGCCAAAGGCCTTTCTCGGCGATGATCATCCCAACTAATTTTCCAACAGCCTCAACAGTTTGACCCAGAAGGAGGCGTATCTCGCCATAGTAGGCATGACCGCAAAGTACGAAGAACGGGTTCGCAGCTGTCTCGATAATAGAAATTCCGAAGCCGACAAAGAAATTGGCAACCAAGAAGCCTGGATAGGACAGGAGCACTTCTGACGGCCAATAAATGAAAACTCCTGTTCCATAGATGCATAAGCCAGTAATGAAGGTTGCTTTGAAGGTTGATCTTGTGAGAACATAGTTGCCAACAGTGGTAGGACCAAAAGCATAAGCGCCGAAGTAGGCGGTGTATAAGCCCGCCGTGCGAGTCTCGCTATTTGACGTGATCCTGGAAACCTGGTTGTTGAGATTGTTCCAGAGTCCATGGGAGAATCCACATATGAAGAAAAGCACAGATATCAATGTGCAGTACTTTATGGAATCTCTCATGCTAGCGCGAAGCATGCTTCTCGGCGCCCTGAGATGGATGAAGCCAAAATATATCTCACTTTCTGTTCTTCCAAATGGGGATGCCCTGTTGATTCTTTCGGAATCAGCGATTGGTGAAGTTGCAGTGTCTCGCAAACCCAAGCCAACGTTTGGAAAGTTTGGTCGTGAGTCTCCTATCCGTATTCCCGGCTCTGGTGCACCATCTCCAGTCATTGTCCCATCAGTGGCATTCGACGAGAATCGATCACGGGATACGAGGAGACTGTCTGTAGTCGAGACCAATGCGGGTTGTGGATAAGTGATAGGCGATTGTACTCCTGTAGTGTCTCTAGGGGTTGGGGATGATATTCCGGCGGTTGCTGGGTTTGAGCTTTTGTACAAACTTCCAAAACAAGAAGGACAAGAACTCCCTCGGTTACTATCAAGGAGGACCGGCATGATCTTGCTAATCAAAGGTTTCATTGTCGGGACGCAAGCACAAACAATCCCCAGATTGACTTCCACGGCACTCCACATGAACGATACCGAAGCGTGGTATGAAAAGTCAACTTCGTTTCCGAGTAGGGGTGAGGTATGAGGGTTAGAGGGTCCGGAAGATTGTTGGAGATAGTAAATGCGGACGACATCAGTAGCAACAACATATATACCGAGGCCGAAGGTTGCAACCAGGATTATTTTTTGCTTCCTAGGCAATTGCATTGCTGTCAAGACCGGTATTGGCAAGATGAGAATGACGAGATCGGTAATAACATTCACCGGGGCCGATGCCAAATACAGCGTGATAAGAGGAATACATGTTCCGATGGGAGCGAAAACTTGGGAAACCGGTATGCATTGGAAAACGTTGAAAAACGTTAAGACGAGGCCGGCAAGGTTGACCACCGCGAGGGTTACCCATGACGCCACACGTAGCAGTTTATGGGCATTACGAGATAGACGCAAGTACAGGATCAGGATGGAAGATTTGGTAGCCATCAAGCAGGGGTTCTAAGTCACAAGGTCAGTAATGTTTCACCAAGAAAGCTGCTCACTGACGTAGAGTATTGCAAATGCATATTCGCACTTCCTGAGTGGGTACTGCCAGTTCTCTGGAATATCGGCATCTCGCAAGCCCAATCCTGTCGAGGTTCCGTATGCAACAGAGAATGATAATCCAAAAGCCAGAATCTGCCAAGTCGTAAGTTCACAGAAAGTCACGCACAGTCACAGTATCGCGGCTCCATGACCGGACTATCCAGAAGCATTCATTTGAAACTTACCCATCCAAATACAATAAAATAATCATCCCAGGTGATTTTCCTGACGATCACCAGCCGACTCGTTAGCCTTGCCACAACGAATACTGTAGCTATCCCCAATGTTGTAAGGGTTACAACTAGCACTGATTGACGTCGATCAGGAATTTGACCCCCAATTCTGGCAAATATGGGATACGGACCACGCTGTGCAGATGCAGACATCGTCGTCATCGAGTGACTTTGTCCTCTTGATCCACCCGACCGGATGTCTGATAAAATTTATATCTTCTCATGACCGAAGCAACATTTTCATATTTCAGATCCTCGAATTTTGCCAAGATCCGTTTGGAGACCATCGTAGAAAGATTGCTGAAGTACATGATCAAACGACCAATGACTTATTGAAGCAAAAATACTTACGCAAGGCCAACTTCGTGGGGATGGAGCTGAACCCAGGAGTTTGAAGAGCTTACTAACGATCGGCGCATTAGATAAACTGTGGAGATGATGATTCAGGGGCACTTTACTGGCTGACATCGGAGCCCATTGCGGTATTTCTAACCAGTCGGTCTTGTATTCGGCAGCCCTGGCCGTGGTGGCTTTTCTCCAGCCACTAAATGATTGTTGGTATCTTGGCAGCGGAGTACCCGAGGGCTAGACCCTGATTCGATCGACCTGTACCTGTAATTACAGTCAGTTATTTTTGCTGACTGTACGGACTGCATCTTGGTTTTAATTTGGATCTCGATACTTGAGATTTAGCATCCGGGACGCGCAATACTAAAAGAAGTAACGAAATGTTATCAATTATCTCCTCCGTTGAAGGACTTTGCCAAAAACAACCCATCAACTCTCGACATTCATTGCGGAATTGGATATCATGGATTCTATATTGGGTAAATGCAACGAACCAGTAATTGAGTGCCACGCTCATGCATGAGCCGTATGCGTCTGGGCTCTTCGCCCCACGCAGGTTGAACTGAGAGCTCACTTTGTTATCCGGAGATTTCTTCGTTTCGCATGCTGTAGCAATTGGCCGACATCAGTAGCCTCTTCGACAACAAATTGTGGCTTCGGGTATTTGATAAAGGAAGCCGGGGGAAACTCATTGCGTGCTGCACTTGATGGATTACCCCTCTATGCAAGCGACCCCGCCACTACCCCGCAGCTGACCTATACGCAAAAGTTTATACAACTTTTCAAAACATAGATCTGAGAAGCTGAGAATGACTTTGAATAGGAAGAGGCAAATTTTTGTATGACGGGTCTTTCGTTGCCTGTAGACCTAGGGGGATTAAGGGAAGTTCTCAAATTAGAAGATGTATCGTCTATATCTCCTCAACCTTCATTCAAGAAAAGGGGGGTTCAGTGGCGTTTGGTTTCAACGACCCATCCCTGCCTCGATTGATAAGTCGTCGTTGAGGATACTGTTCGAGAGGGAGCCTGTGGAATTGCCGAAACGCCGTGTATGGTCGGATCGTAACGAGTATGCCGACCTGCCCACTTTCAGAGTCTGCTCCGACGGCAAGTTTTTCCAATCAATAATCAAGCGGAGAACATCGATTCTATCTAATGGAGTCCCTAAATGTGGCGGTCTGTCGGCAAACATTCTCTCGAGCCCTTCAACGGTATGGACTGCACACTTGACTGGCCTTCTCCAGTTTCACATACCTTAACACTTACCTTTAATCACTCTTCGTGTCCACCTTAGCTCTATGTACGATTTGAGTTTGCAACGCCGCAGGAGTTTTAAAGCATACTAGATCGTAACGCTGCATGATAGTAATGGCAGACCCTGAGCTTATCTTCTCCTGCTTCTGCTGTCTGCTTCATCACATGCAAATAAGAAGCGGGCCTGCATAACAAATGACTCTCTTGAAAGTACAATGTGAATCCTGTATCGAAGAAAACACATTAAAACACAAAAAGCTTACCTAACTTGCCGGCAGCTTTCTCCACATTCTGTTGTTGCATTATCATAGGCCTGATTCTAGCTGCACGGCCACCTAGTTAGGAAATAAGGCAGCTTCTATCTGATGAATAGATACCGGCTCGATAGGTACGAAATATCGAGGATTTGAACTTAGTCGTCGATGCCTGGACATGCTACCAGGCATTTAGGGGGTTCCCCTGCCTTTTCGAGAATCCAATTCTAACGAATTTGCCGAGTTGCGCAATACATCACTATCAACAGTTTAAAGTCTCCGCCACTTCCTATCATCCAGACTTCCTTTATTCAAGTAAAATATCATAGTTCGGAACGCAGTTTTAGGTTTTTTCCCCCTTTCAAATTTCAATCAAATTGATATGGTTATTCTTCCAAGTGTTCCCTACAACTATACCCGAGAAGCTAAATGAATCCCTGGCGTCTTCAATACACTGAGAGCTATTACTGCGACAACCAAAAGTTAAACCATTCAACGATTCCCCTGTAGCTCTGTTCTTTCACATATCTCTCATACGGATCATCAAGGTTACAGCGCACGGCAAAACCATGACTAACGCCCTGGAAAAACTGAATTTGATACTTCTTCCCTGCCTCTTGCAGAATTCTCTGTGCCTTCTGCCACTTCTCTGCAGGGAAAGCATGATCGTTTTCTGCGCAAGAGAGCAGCAGTGGTTTGGCAAGACTATGGAATTGCTCATCAGTAAGCGCGCCAGGATGCGCAAATGCTCCAGCCGTAATGAAGCCTTCGGCGGTCAGAGAGTCGAGTACGTAAGGGGCGCCGAAGCAGTACCCAACGCAACAGTACTTGGTGGTTCCTTTGCCGTATGTCTCCGCAATGGCTCTCGTCCACTTTGGAACCGTCGCTCTTGCGAAACTGGCATGCTTGTCTCTCCATGCTGCGTGGTCGAAGTCCGGATCTGTGGTCGTGTCATCTTTGTCTTTCCGATGTTTCCAAATTGGATCCTACAATTATTAGATTCATGAGATCAGGACAAAGTTGCAGATGCTGTTACATCTCTAAAGTAATCAATACCGAACACAGTGTAACCGGCATCGGCGAATGCATCCATTAGCAGCATGGCATTATTGTAGAAGCCATGCACATCTGGATAGTAGAATAAGATATTCCCGTTGCCCTTCCCAGGGCGAGGACTAGTTATGTATGTAGGCGCCTCCTCAATGATCTCGACTTTTCCCCTGGTGTCACCGGTGTGGAGATTTCCTGACAGACAATGATCGCCCGGAGGAATTGCCAGATGCGAAGCTGCTGGGATCGACATGTTAGCTTCTTGTACGGCCGAGAAGACGATAGCTCCAGGTGTTCAGAAAAGAAAGGTAGAGAGTATCTGACATGAGCTTAAAGATGAGGGGTAAGGTTAAAATGGGAGTCGGAAAATCACGTCATTTTCCGCCGACTCTCGACTTGAGATCGAGAATATTTCTAGAAAGGATCAAAGGAAATCAACAATATAAAACTTGCCATTACACCTTTGATCGGTGCAGTTTAACAATAGAATGAGACGAGAAGGGGAAAAGGCAAGAAATCTAGGTAAGGCAGAAAATGTAGGAAGTCACGTGTGCATGCCCCACGGGCTGCTAGTGGTTTCTTCGCTTAGAAGTGGGGGGCTTTTAGGGGGAAGGTTTCGTGGGCAGCTCTTCCCCCCTTCCTCGATGCTAAACTTCAAAATATGTATATTCTCATTCATGTTAGCGAGTTTTGCTGGAATCCCGGGACTGAAATTTCCGCAGACCCATTGTGGCTGCATTTCGTCGCTTGAAAAAAGCTGCTGTCGAATAGGGCAAAGAGTTTAGCACTATGTACCAGCGCCATCAGGAACGCACTCGACCGTGCACCGCAAATTTGAGCGAATTAGATATCTTAGAATCCAAGTCTGGTATTCGGTTTGTTCATTAACAGTTCGCTTGGACGTACACGTTCCAGCACGCTCCTGATAGCAGTGTAACGGACCAGCGCCATGTGTGTCACAGGACTTTTGAAAGGTTCTCGTCCAACCGTATGTGCCAACCACGTTACTCTTCAAGCTTGGAAATCCGCGATAAGCACTCTCTTTCGACAGTTCTTAAGTTGGGATGAGGCATGGGTCAGTTTGATTGGTTGTTTTACGCTCGAGCGCTAGAAGTCTCAGACCACAGCTGGCTTTGTGCGACGCCGCTCGGACTTTCAGCTTCCAAAAGACCAGCCCCCAAAATTCCGCGAACGAAGTCGTATCGAGCAGATTTCACCAGAACATCTTCATTTTTCTCATGTTCAGTTTAGATTTCAAATGCATATCAAAAGAACTTACTATAAATTCCCCCATATTTTTATATAATATAGCCATGGCAGTCTCTTTTAATTCCCATGATAATTCATCCGTACCAATAGATGACCAAAACGAAAGCAAGGAGCTTAAAGTCACAATTGATGGAGCAGTGGATAACTTGGTCAACGGATTAAAAGATGGGGAGTTTCTACCCTGGAAAGCTGGACGTCGAGAATGGTTAATAGTACTTGACTTGGTGGCAGTTGCTCTTGTTGTTGTACGTGGACCAGAAATCCGAATTGCAAGATTGGCTAACCCTCAACCAGGCCCTCGATGCAACAATTCTCGTACCGGCACTTCCAGTAAGTTATACGCTCTTTGCATACAGTAATTATGAGTCTAACCGGACAAGAGTATTGCTGTATCACTCAATGCCACTACAACGCAGACTTTCTGGATTGGAGCTTCCTACCTCCTTGTTTCGGCCGTCGTCCAACCCTTCATCGTTAATCTGTCAGACATATTTGGCCGCAGACCAGTGCTGCTTTCAAACATTGGTATCTTTACCATCGGTACCATCATTTGCTGCGTCACCAACAACTTCGCGGTGTTTATTACGGGACGTTCTATTCAAGGCGTCGGCGGCGGAGGTTCCTTCGCTTTGGTCTCTGTTATCCTCGCGGATATCATTCCTCTCCGTCAGCGGGCTCAGTACCAAGCCATAACTTCATTAGCCTGGTCGTTTTCTGTAATAACAGGTATGCTGTCTCTCATCCTGGCTACCCACCGTCTTATTTTTCTCCTCGTAGTCATTTCGAGTGTTCTGCTCTATTTTTGGCTCCGACTTAGGTACAACCTTTAACACTCAGCAGGTCCTCTCATTGGCGGACTCTTCTCACAATACACGACATGGAGATGGTGTTTCTACATCAATTTTCCGTTCTGCTTCTTTGCATTCGTCATGACTTCTCTCGTTGTCAAACTCAACATTGATCGGCAACCCATGACTCTGAAAGCAAAAGCCCTGTCAATAGACTGGATTGGCGCATTCTTGTTCATTGCATCGGCATGCAGCTTTCTGATCGGAATCATGTGGGGAGGTTCTCAATATGCATGGTCAAGCTTGCAGACTATCTTACCAATAGTTCTGGGAACATTGGGCTTGATCTTGTGTCTCTTCTGGGAGGCTCATGGTGCCACTCAACCATTTTTTCGACTCAGCTTGTTCAGGTCCAGAACTTCAAATGCAGCATACTTTTGTACTTTCCTACAAGGTTTACTTGTGAGTCGAATATATATACATGCTGAAATGAAGCTGAAAAAACACAGACATTCTGCCTCCTATACTATTTGCCCTTCTATTTTCAAGCCTGCAAAGACTCAAGCACCACTATCTCAGGTCTGAATCTCATGGCGATAACAATCGGTCTTGCCATAAGTGGCGTCGGTTCCGGTGTTTTGCTCACAAAGCTCGGTCGCTACCGATGGGTCCTGGTTCAAGGCTGGGTATTGATGATTTTGGGACATGGTCTGCTGATTCTTCTGGATGTGAACATTCCATCATCTCACTGGATACCCATCTTTATCTTGGTTGGAATCAGTCACGGACCCACCATGATGGGGGTCATTGTCTGCATTCAAGCCGCATCCCCAAAAGAAGATGTCAGCTACGCGGCATCTGTTTACACTTTCATGAGATCGCTTGGGCAGAGTGTCGGTGTAGCGATAGGAGCCACGGTCTTTCAAAACACTATGGCTCATCACCTCCGCACGTATTCCCTCCCTACCACGATAGCAAACGATGCTGAAGAGTTTGTCTCGGTTCTCAAACACATGCCATTAGAAAGTCCTGAGAGAAAGCTGTATACCTCGGCATATGCACAAAGCTTTCGTAATCTTTTTGAGGTTTTGACTGGGTTCGCGGTGCTGGGAATGTTGACTTCACTTCTGATCAAAGAGTGCTCGATGAACCGAAATCTCGAGTCTGTTCATGTTCTACAGACTCGAATGGACAACTCGCCAGAAGCCGGGTTAGAAAGAACACCGAGCGAGAGGCCTGAGACTGAGGAGAGCAAAGGCGAGGAAAAGGGTGAATAGGTAATCTGGGATCGCGCTGACCGGAAGGTAGAGGAGTGTGGAAGTTATTGAAATGACAGTTTACGTCGTAGATCCCGCGAGTGTTAGGCGACTAGAGGAAGATGTCCCAATGGGTGAAGTTGACAAGAACAATTTGAAGAATGCTCGTGGTGTGAAAACCTGGCAGCTCTGGAGGAAACGTGATCTAGTTGGCTTGTGACAGATCGAGATATATATCTCTTCAATAATACAAGCGACTTTGAGTAAAGGTTTATTTGGAAATATTTTTGGTAAAAAGTACCAAGGCATATTCCAAGTACACACTGTAAAGCGGTGAGCGAATCCATGGTTCGCTGTTTCTGAAGACACGTGGGCTACTCAAACCGTGCATCCTGACGCAAACCTATTACTGTTCATCTCAGAGAGCGGGTCAATATTGCCAGCTCTCACTTGCTAGCCGTAGATAATAAACAGCTATCTGGACGAGCTGAAAGCGTGTCATGGGTCGTGGCCCAGATAGGCTAAATTTCAGCCTAAAAATACGCCTCTGTCTCACTACAAAATGTAAACTGCCACCATCGATTAGTCAGAATAAGGAGGAAGTTTTTAAGCTGCAGCCTTGAAGTCTGTCTAGAGGAATAAAAGGTTCAATTAGCTCCCACTTAGTCTCGTCGGGGAGGAAGGCGGATTTCCAGTCAGCCCCTCTTGGTATTTTTGGGACTTTGAGACAAGTACAGCATTCCAGTTGCCTTAATACCCTTAACAAAAAGGTAATTTGGAAGGCTTTTCAAGACTGACTGACTGACATCCACAAAACCGAAGCCAAAATCCAAAACAAAAAAACATACAACAGCAGGTATTCGCTGGTGGTCACCCACCCAACTACTAATCTGCCGATCTGAGGCTTATGTATGGCAGAGCGGACGGGATGCCCAGTTCTCCTCAGTCTATGGTCGTATGTGATAGAATCTGCACTTTCTGGATACTTATTCCGCAATTTGGAGTTTGAAAACCTTAATGAAAAGCTAAGCGAGGCCTGCCCCTTTATTTTCTCCACGCTTTCATAGTCCTTTGGCTTACTAATAATTCGTAACTAGGAATAAGTGCCGCTAGCTCAAGTATAATCGTTTATATCTTAATAATAATCACGCCTTATAATATATACCATATACTAGAATGCCCTAGGGAAATATAGATTTTGCGTTAAGGGTACTGTATCACGTGATGGATTTTGATCCCTCTCGTCCAGTCATTTCCACCTCAAGGGTTACAAACCTCTTCCTACTCTCTTAAGTCGCATCAAATGACCAGGACCAGGACTGGGGACCAGGAATACATATGTACTTTTGTACCTCCTACTTCATTCCCTATTTACACAACACACACTTATTACCTCCTTCACCGTTTTGAAAGAAATATACAGTATAATAATATCAACCAAGAATATGCAAACGCCAACCAGAAGTTTTCTGCTCCTCGCTCTCCTGCTAATGATAATAGCAAGGGCGGCGGGTATCCCAATCCCAAATCCCAGATCCTATCAAACGCCTGCACAATGCCAAAATACCCAACCTCCCATCCTTTTCAACCCTCTTCACCTAACCACTCTTCATCTCTTTCTCACAGACTCACAAGCTTACAGATTCGCAAGCTCACAATCGCGCAGTCCGTCCATATTCACATCATATACTGCGTCCCCAGCATGCCCTGACTACCACTGCCACTGCCCTGCCGCCTTTGCTGTTTCTGCCTCTCGATTTGAGTCTGCTGTCCCTGTCCCGGCTGCTGTCGACTCATGACCAAGATCTCGAAGGCGTCGACTCTTGATTTCAGCGCGGCGTTTTCCTTGACCAGGTATTTATTCCGCTTCTCGAGGTGTGCGATGTATTCTGTTGCTTTGGATAATACGGTAGCCTGAAAAATATTAATTAGCTGAGTTTAATAGGGAGATGGGATAAGAGGGGAGGGGATGGGATGGGGTAAGCAAAATGAATTACCTTGTTGAGTTTATGCGCGGGTGTCAAGCCCTGCAGATCTTCGTGTACCTCCTCGCCCCGAGAATTCTTCTTCGACATCACTCGTAACGAAGGCACGGAATCGCGCAGAGCGGCGATCTTATCGTTCAGGTTGGTGCGGTAGCGCTTCTCGATCATGTTGTGGGCTGTCTTCTTCACGGGCCGACTGGAGTTCGTGGGTGGAGGAGAGTCGTCGCCTTCGTCATCTTCGTCGATGCTGGATTTCCGTTTGCGGCGGTTCATGGTCGAGGGTTCTGGGGAGGAGGATTCGGAAGGGGAGGCGGGGTAGTTGTCTCCGTTCATGTTTTGTTGGAGCTGGGAGTGGGTGGGAGGAGGCATGGCGATGTTTCGGAGTTTGGATTCTTCTTGTGGTGTGAGGCTTGTGTATCGTTGTTGTGGTCTTGACCAGGATAGAGGTGTGCTGTACAGATTCTCTCGTGATAAGGAGAGGTCGAGAGGAGGAGTAATGAGTGAGGAGCCACTTGGTGTTTGGAATAATGGTTCTTCGTTTACCTCGCCGAAGATTACTGAGTCATCGATGTTTTGTTGGTTGGTAGATGAGATGCCGCCTTGGAGTTCTAACGCATTCATCGACATGGACGGGGAGGTGGATTCGAGCTTGAAGTCTGGATAGAAGGTTTCGGATGAAGGGGACAGAGCCGCGTCTGAGGGGTCGTCCCAGCGCATCCAGTCTTCGAAAGTTCCGAAGTTGAATGGTTCTTCGGATTTGATGACGGGAGTTAGGGCTGCGTCGTCCTTGGGTAAGGTGTAGCAGGATTGAGGGAAGATGATGGAGTCAGGCGATGTAGGTGATGATAATAGGGAGTCACAGGAGTCGGAGGTTAGTGTTGGGTCTGAGATGTTGTCCCAGTCATAGGTAGTTATGGTGTTGATCTGAGGATGGATCAGCTGATGTTGAGGTACAGATCGGGTGATTCAGGATGGGGTGAGGTTGAGTAAGGGTCAGGTCGGAGGAGGCGTCGGATTGGTCTGTCCTTGACAGCTCAATCTCTTGCAGAAAGTTGCTTTCCAGAAAGGATTTGGAAAAGAAATCTTGGTGATTACATAAATTCAAAGCACCGTGACTTACTTGAGGTCTTCGGGTCGAGTCGGAAAAGTAATCCACAGCTGGAGTTTGGCATATGGTAGCCATTTGGAGAGATTGAACCGAATCAAACTGCAGCAAAATCTGCAAGCTGTTCAAGCTTTGAAGTTGTGTTGGAGGTTCGAGCTGGAGCGGGATAATATATGTTCGGTTGTACCGAGGTACTCGAGCGAATAGATGAACTCGGTGTAGATGAGCAAAGTTCAGCGAATTGTTGTCCTTGATAGATGACGCACTGGCGTTAATGGGGCGAGGACCCTTAAATATCTATGTTGGGACGCCGAAGCCGCGATCGAGATCGGCATACGGATCCAGCTTCGGGACGTGAAGTCGTCGTGTCTGACGCCCGTAGTTGCAAAGATGTTTGGAAGAGAAGAGACTTAGTAGCGGTTCATACTCGTGTCGTACGAGTATCACGGACAGATGATGTGACTTTAGAGGTAGTCCAGACCTAAGTGTTCGAAAGCAATAAGAACTGGCGGAGGCCCCCGAGTGCTGGCAGGGCTGCAGACATCATATAAGCCGGCGGCAGCGGGAAGTCGGTACTGGAGCAGCCAAGGCCGAGATGCGAATCTTCAATTCGCAGCAGCGGAGCAGCACTTGACACCGACATGGTTTGTCTTCGCCCCGTGGAGGGTCGGTGATTGGGCAATGGGGGAGGAAGAGAGGGGCCTGGATCGCACGAGAGGCACACAATTTGCCCTGGGAAACACACGAGAAAGTCGCGTTGTGGGCTGATTGCAGCAGCGCTAAACAAGCCACCCGTACAGGCTTTGGTCTCACTGTGATAGGCTCGCTTGGCCCTCTACAGCCTGTAGGTAGTCGGAGCAGCCCGGATGAAGAGGGAGGGAAGGGGCCTGTGACTGGAGCAGAGCAGAGCAGGACGTCCCTTTGGAGAATAAAGTTTACTAGTAGAGCGTGAGAACAACTCCCAGGCTGTACCTGTCTTTTTGGTCAGAGAGTCGTCTCTTCTCTCGTGCTCTGGCTTGTTTCTCGAGACTTTGTTTGTTTGGGCATCCCCAGTCCCCAGTCCCCAGTCCCCAGCATTCCCCAGTATTCCCCAAGTTATCCCTCCCCGCATCCTCTGCCAACACGGAGATGACCAAGACCAGGCTGCTGCCAATACTAGTGTCAGCAAACGCACTCATTGAACGCCTCCACCCCCTCATCTCGATTCTCTCTGCCAAAGCAGCAAACGTTGATTTCGATGCTTCCAGACCTGGGGCTGATGTGAGTGGCAAACGGGTGCTAGCAGGACCTAGCAGGACCCCTCTTTCCTAAGCCGTGGGCGTGCAGCAACAACAACCCGCCAGCGTCAAGGCAAAAGCAAATGATATCTTTCATTCCCATATGCAGGCGCCATATCGCACATTCTCAATGAGCATTCCAGGAAACCCGCATAATCTCAACTAACCTCTGATTCGTCACACCTGCCATCTCCCTGCGAGGACAAACGCCAACTGTCAGGGTCAGATTCCAGACCGTTTGGTAACCGTAGCACGAAATTGGCGATGGCTTCAATGACCGCATCGATGTCTCACTTTGCCCTTTCCCATGTTCTACGAGTCTGGGTTCCCCCCCCTTTTTTCCCCATCAGCCATGTGCAGGCATGATGACGCGCAGCTCAGCGCATAGTGGTGTTTGCTTCTTGTTTGATTCAGGTAGGAGAAGAAATAAAGGGTCCTGAAATAGAGTAGGTACGTTACACAGCTGCCAGGTTAGCTTACCTACCCCGCAACGCATCATGGGTACGCAATCTACAAGCTCCCGCAGGGGGAGCAAAGGAGCCCCGTATGATCGTATCGAATCCTTTTGAGTCTCGATATTCAGACTGTTTGCTTCAGATACTGCAGTATTCCGTATCTTGAGTTTTGGTATCTCGTATCTTTGCAGGTTCAACACAAGATATTCTGCAAAGAAGCACAGTAATCCAAATCTTCAACTTCCATTTTCATCCAATACGCACCTGCCGTCAATAGGCTCCAGAGCAACCACCGCATCGTCGACACAGCTCTTCCCTCTCCCTCGCAGCGCGGTTGCATATGCCGCCAAATTACTCATCCTCCCCTTCTCCCTCGAAATTCCCGATCTCGATCATATCTCGATCACCTACCGGTATTCACCATTTCACCCTGTGCCTAAAAAGCGGGGTCCGCACCTCCCCCCCCCCCTCTCTTCCTGCTCAACCAATAACCACGCCCCGACTCCCGCTGACACACCGCAGCCTCGAACCAATGCGCTGAGAACAGGGGATGCTCACGCCACCTCCTACCAAAATCTAGCCCCTCACCCAATAGATGTAAATATCACGCTTCTCTACCACCACTTCTACCAATCTTTTGCGAGGACCAGGGAGTTCGCTTCTGGAAAATAATTGGGTAGGAGATAGCTCCAAAATCAGACTCCGACTCCAGGCTCTCGGTTCACATGTATGAAGGTCTGGTGTCACGCATCACATCGTGAACCTCATACTTCTGTACCTCCTTAGCCTTCCGACCTACTTATTTAATGAATGCCATCAAGCCCGTCCGTGTCTTCTCCTCGATTCCAAACGCTAGGCGCCTCTGGGACGAAGTTCGAGTTCAGTATATCAGAAAATCCGCTCATTCGGCAATCTGATTCGCGTTCATCTTAAAAAAAAAAAAACAAAAACGAAAATAAAAAATCATTTCTACTCTCGGTGGGCCTCGCTTCGGGGGGTTGGGGGAGGATGAAAAGGATGAAAAGTCCTGAAACCGCAGAGCCCCGACCCATTTCATTCATCCACCCGATTCTTCCCGGCACGTACGTGCACGTGAAAGAATTTTTGTATATAGGGACCTGCCTAACTTACCTATTTACCACGAGTCAAGGAGCTGGGATTCTGGGAGAAAATTGGAATGTCACGCTCTACCTAGGCAATTTTCTTTCCAAGCTCCCGGGACCCACCCGGAAAGGGAGATCGCATAAGAGAGACATGTAGTGATTCCCGGAAGATATTCCCGAATTGTAATTGTGTACCCTTCTACACCTTGCAAGATGCACAGGGCAAACTTTTCCCTTGCGTTCCTGAGACATTATTGGTTACCTTGTGAACTAACCAATCATTACTTCCTCCGATACCCATCCAACCCTCACGAGGCTTTAACAATTAAGCCTGCATTAGTGACTCCAGGTGAGGATTTGCCCTTCCTTCCGGCGTACCCGGTACATCGCGCTGCAACCCCAATGGAACCCCGCCATTACTCGGTCTCGGGCTCTGCGAATCCGTGTAGCCTCATCATGCTGATCATAATCTCGTAACCTCATCGAGTCGATGCCAGTAAAGAGTGACTCTCTCTCTCTCACTTTCTGCCTTCTCCTTCACATTCTCTCAACTTTCCAAGCGCGCAAAATTTCGCCTCAAGGCAACAACCTAAACCCACCCTTCTCCAACGAACTCCCCACATCCAGCAATGGCCGCCCCTGTAGCGGGAACGGCCAAAACAACGGATTATCGCCCTCGCCCACCCTGCCGATTCCATTCACCACATCCACGCTCTCGATATTAGGACAGAACTGATTGAGACTTGTGCTCTTCGCTCTACAGAGCTCCTTCCTGCTCTTACCCTCTCTCTCTTTCCCCTCTACTTCGTCGACCACCTCATCATCATCTTCACCGTCGGGAAACGGTATGTTGACGTCCCAGTGGACGGTGAGATAGCGCAGGATATCCAGCGCGCGGATCGCGAAGCCGTGGCATCCGGTCATCTCTTTTAAATCTTTAATGCCTTGTTTGAGTTGCTCTGGGCCTTCTCGCCCGTTGCCGAGGGCGATGAGATGCGCGATACTGCTCGTTAACACGAAATATGGCACGAAACTCGGCGTTCTACGTAACGTGTAGAGTTGGGAGTAGGAGTTCACGAGTGTGCTGATAGCGGATGCTGCTTGGCTGCAGACGTCGCGAGGGGAGACGCCCGAAGAGATGAGGTCAAGTTTTATAAAGGGCCGGAAGAGGAGGAGGATTGCGTAGTGGTAGTACATACTTTTTCATCCGTATCAGTTTCATGGGTGGGGAAAAGGGCAGGGAATAACAAACTGCGCGAATAGAACGGCGGGCGTGAAGTTTTGTCCTAGCCGGAGAGTTGTGGGTATCGCATCGTACCAGCTGAGGTACTGGGTATATGTTTCCAGGAGCGCTTTGCTGGTTACGTGTGTTCCTGGGGAGTAGAGTGTGTAAAGCGATTTGTGAACTATTTCAGAGAGCTCGCAAAAGGTTTTGTAGACGCTGCGGACGTTGGAAGGTTGTGTACAAGAGGGTTCTAATGGTGCACCTGTGCTTTATCGGTATGAGCTAGTTGTAGAGAGGAAGAGACTTACCGTCGTCTGTGTATGGTATCCAGGCCGATGATTCAACATGATCGACAATAGCAGGCTTCGTTGCAAGCTTCGTGTCCCGTGAAAAGTGGGGTAGTCGGCCTATGCTCAACGACCAAGCTCTTGAGGAAGTCAGAAGAAATATTTTTCCTGTATAGAAAACACCTACTGATCAAGCGAAAAGGCACCCCAGAATGTAGCTGATCGCACTGCGTGTTCAATCTCCGCCTCCTTTGAATCAGAGACATTGATATCCAAATGCAATCCCATCTCAATTGCTAGCCGTATCGACTGCCCAGAAAGAAAAAGGCTTTCGCTTGAACGCCCACAACTGGCTTCTCGAATTGACATTAAGCCCAAAGCCTGGATGGTTGTCAGAACATGTCTATCCTGCTGCTCATTCAACAAGCGCAGTGCCTCCCCGAAAAAGTGGTCACCCTTCGTCTTGCTGTCATCAGGAACTGCTCGAGCATTGCGTTGTTCGGAGAACCTACATCCAACAGCCAACAGAGCATTGACCAGTAAGGGAGAGCAGTGTCTTTCGTTTCCCGTTCGAAAGTCTTCCAAGAAATGTTCCTTACTCAAGGACGCGAAAGTAGGATACTCCCAGCAGAAATACAAAGCCATCAGGTGCTCCACGAAGGCAGCATCAGAGGTAACTCTGGTCCATGTTTCGTTGTAGTTTGGGTGTTCCTGGTTCGCGTTCTCTTCCATGCCAAACGGTTGACCGAGGATCGTCTCTTGTCCAAATTCCCTCGCACTTTGAATCGCAGTGTCGGTCTCCGAACCAGACTCATGATGCCAACCACCTATCAATGGATACGGGTGCCCTTGGTCAGAACCCGGTCCAGTGTCAGGATCCCACCTCATCATATCAGTATCCTCATTCTGAATGCCTGTGTTGCTTCCTCCTCCCCATGCGGGCCATGTCCCTGTTGGCAAACTGTGCTGTACGCCAGAAGAATCACTGAAGGCCAAAGTCGACGCAGGCGAACTACCAAGACTCCTTGCAGGTTTTAATGCTAGCCCAATGGCCTGGTGATCGCTCAGTCGACTGAAAGTTGTCACATTACCCCCCGCGCCTGACGACTCCGAGGTCGAATGGTCCAACTTGTTTGTAATAGTCTCCAGTGTCTCGCCATTCCGCAGTTGCTCGAGGACTTGCTCTGATCTGTCGGTCGATACCAGAGCTGCAAGGACGCGTTGGCTTTGTCGTTGTTGGCTTCGAAGTTGCTCGATTTCGGTTCGCATATGCTCCTTTGATTGCCTGACTGGGACTTCATAGACACATTCAACGCTCTTCTGGGATGCGCATCGACCGCATGGACTATTGCCATCGCACTAGCAACAGAGGATATCAGCTCGCAGCTTTGCCTCGCATGTTGAAAGTCAACCTGCCTTTGCTCGTTTTTTGCGGCATTCGGTGCACGCGTTTGGTGTGACGACCCCGAGGCCGCGACGCCTCTTTGAATTAACCGACCCCTCCATCGCTGTGGTTCATGAGGTGTATATTGTTGGGAGTGCTCGACAGACGGACATCATATGTTGCTAGCACAGTTATATCCTTCGTCGATCGTGACAGTGGGGTGTTTCGTGAAAACAGGTAAGTTTTGCAGCAGATGGTGGATGTGGATGCAGATTGACTCGAAGGTGATGGCTCAGGGCCAAAGCTGACATGACGTATTCCAGGGTCTCGCGATGTGCTGGACCCCTGGCAGAAAGAGGGGTGAGGAGTGGTGGTGGGCTGGAAACGTCGATCAGCTCACTTTTTGCTTCCTCGTGTGTGACCACTGACCACGGCCGACTCTCGAGATGAGAGCAGACAATTGATGAGATGAAAATGGATGCAGATCCTCGGGGAAAATAATGATTTTAACGCCGATGCTAGCAGGACCCTATCTACTATGTATACGGGAGGTCCCACCAGAACCTACCGGATAACAAACCGAAGTAGACGTCAAGAAGTCCAAAGGTCTAGAACGTGTCGAGCTGGGCCTGCCAACCCTAAAAGCAACCCTGATCGACTCCCAAGACCGTGGCTTGCGGAGTCGCAGATCAGCGCTAAGTTAGGACCGGAACGTGCTGGTGGAGTTCAAGAATCAGGTTTGCGCTGGCAGAGCCCCGGACGGGCGAACTTAGGCATCAAAGCCATCTCCGATATCTGAATCACGTGCTGCGTACCCCTCACAACCCCACCTGCGTGTATTCATAGACGGGGGGTTCGACAAGGGGTGGATACAATTCCAAATCACGTCGAGTTCACTCAACACTATCTTTAACAACATCTGCCATCTCAAAATGGCAAATTCACTACTCGAGTTCAAGCCAGTACGGCTCTCCGAGAATGTCACCCTCCAAACCCCACTTTCCCAGCTGGGAAAGGGACCAGGACTGATCCTCCTAGTCTCAAAAGACTACAACTCTCGCTCATCTGCGGATACAACGAAGACTTTGGATCCAGAACCACAACAGAAATGAGCTGAAGAGGGTTTCGCAGTTGTTGGAGTGAGGGTTGATCCTGTTACCATAGAACATGATTTCAAAGTGGGAGTTGAGGCTCTCAAGAAACTCCCAGAAACTAGAGAATGGAGTACGATGGGAGTAATAGGTACGTTTCCGGCATTCACATGAGAGAACAACTGACTTCGACCAGTCTATGGACTCGCTCAAACTTCTGATCTCAGCAACCTCTGGAAACGGCCGGAATCGCAGCAATCGTGGCTTTCACTGGCGAAGAAACTAGCATCTCCACAAACTCGATTCCTTGCTTAATTCATAGCACCTCAAGATTTGCTTCTGCAGGCTCGGGGCACTTTTATAATTCAGTAAAATCTACAAACTTCATCCTCCCATCTCACGCCCATTATTCCGCCTCCCGGGCATCAGTAGCACACACGCGCTCCTTCGGCTTCCTGAAATTACATCTCGGAGGACCGATTTTCGACCTCGAGGCTATCTGGGATGAACACACTCGCTTTGAGTTCGAGGAGAGGGACGTCGAGAAGACGATGAGTACCATGGTTGCAGAGCCTTATCTGAATCATGTACCTACCGTAAGTTACGTCCCTCCTTTCCATTCCCCTATTCCACTTCTCATGATTTCATTTCCCTAACTCACATCCCCACCATCTTCAACTTTTCCCACAAAAAAAGAAAGAAAAGAAAGAAAAGAAATGGCGATTAACAAGATTTTAGATGACAGGCGGCATCGGCAGAAAAGCACTAACCGCCTTCTACCGCGACCATTTCATCTTCAATAACCCCGCCGACACCCACCTCGAGCTCGTTTCCCGAACCGTAGGCGTAGACCGCGTAATGGACGAATTCATCTTCTCTTTCACGCACGACAAAGTCATCGATTGGCTGTAACTAACCCCTCCCCTGCCCATCTCCTCCTCCTTCTTTCCTTTCCTCCCTTCTCCTTCCCCCAATTTTCATCGCTCATACTCTGTAACCCAAACAGCGTCCCCGGCATTCCTGCCACAAACAAAAAAGTCCGCGTTCCCTTCACCTCCGTCGTAAACATCCGTGGCGATAGACTCTACCACGAACACATAGCCTGGGACCAGGCCTCCGTGCTACGCCAACTCGGTCTTTTGCCCGAGTATCTGCCGTTTCCGTATCCGTTGCCGGATGGGAGAGTGCCGGGGAAGGGGAAGAGGTTTGAATATAGGTGAGTTAAGTTTTAAATTTCTCTTTTCTTAACTCACCGGCTTTAGGAATGATTGAGAGGTTAGGGGAGGGGAGGGATGGAGAGAAGAGGCTAGAGGGATGAAGTTGGAGGAGTGTGCTGATGTTCATGTAGGGTTCCTACTGCGGGAGGTGAGACGGCGACGAAGATGGTTGATGAAGCTAGTATGGAGAGTAATGGGATGTTAGGGTTTGAGGTTCGGGAGGTTGATGATGTTTAAGAAGCCTACCAGTAACTTTACTTTTCGCCCTTTTGACCGTCAAAGGGGATTTTTTTTGGTGCGCGCATCCGTTATCACGTGTTCGGGGCGCCATTTCTTTTTCGCTCCTGAGGTGACACATGTGAAAGCAGCTGAACTTCAGGCTTCAGCTTCCATCTCTCAACATCTTTTTCTTTCTTCCTTTTTTGGGGGGGGGGGGTTTCCATTAGTCTTTCTAGCTGCCAGAAGCGCCATGTAGACGTACTATATACAAAGGGATCCCAACCTGGCTTACGCACCGCTCCGCGAGCCTATAAGTGCCTATTTACGTCCCCAATAGCACGGTATCCAAGCTGGTCCCCCTGTTTCGTTTCTGTAATGTTGTGCTGCCTTAAAATTACAGCTCCCTTAGGAGCTCAATTGGAACTCTCCCGTACGAACATTATACAATCGTCTTCCATGCACTTGCCCGCGGGCACCATCCTCCAACGTAGTCTCTTCCAGGTCTCCCAATTCCCTTGTTCTCTGAGCCATTTCTCACGCCTTGTACTGCCTCCCAAGGGCAGGCCAGAGGACGCCCTGTCTACGTGCCAAGTCCGGGTGACGAGGCCGCTTATACACGTAAACAATGCTTTATACACAGTTGTATCCAAGGCCTCACCAAGCCTTTCGCGTGGCGGAGTACACCTGTAGTTACCTAAGAAACGTGACAAACTCCGGTTGTAAATTCCCTTCCCTTCCTACGCTCCTCTTTCGTGCCGCCTGAGGCCCCTCCTTATCACTCTGTCACCGTCGCCGGAGGTTCTAAAGCCCTAAACTGGCGATTCTCTTTACTTGAACGTTGTATGTGTCTAGCTTAACCGCGCGCGGGTTACACCCTTCGACCCTGACAGGAGGTACGGCTCGGTCGTACGCGTCGAAGGATGAGCGGATTCGCGTCGTATCTAGGGAGGAGGTCCCCTAATCTCGAGACTGTGGTTATCGATTCAGTACCGCTATCTCTATACCTCGGTATAGGGTAGACTTGATGGGTTGCTCGGTATTTGGGTCTTTAGAATCGACATGTTATTGCTGTGTGTTCTGATAAAAACGCGATCTTGAGGCTTCCACGCGAAAAAGGGCTCTGAAAACGCGTTAAATATCGTAATGACTCAAACTTGGCTCTGCAGGCTCTCCAAAAGAGAGCTGGAGGTTCGTAGGATACACCGCGTACAGGTGTTGAGTCGTCGCATCCCATCTCTCAACATCTCATTCCCATGAACGTCACTCGAACGTGTCAATTGTATCGCTTTGCCCCATTCAGTAAACCTTCAGAATAGAATATTATGGGATGAACCATCGCGAAGAGAAAACCCACCAACGGCACCCATCTCCAGCAGTATGTTATCCAGCCACAGTGAGCAAATAGGCGTCCACGTCGCATCTACACTTCTTGCACTACGTTCCTTATTTAAGAAATTCTCGTCGCTCGTTTTATAGGCCATCTTACTATACATCCTTAATCTACCAGCACTAGGGAAGTTTCGACTGATACAATGGATACCTCAACCTGGATCCAGCAAGCAAAGTCTCATGCTATGGGGCCTACTCCTTGCTGTCTGCTTTTCATCAAGAATAGCGGGAGCCTCCATCTGTCTCCTGTGAACTTAACTCGTCGGCTCTTTAGGATTTTCTGTGAGCTCTTATGTTTGTCTCTTCGGCTCTCCTTCCTCGCGGCACAAGATTCAATTCGCCAAAACCAAGGCTTCATTGCAAAGCTGGCTGCGCAATTTATGATTACTATTTCTCGATGGCTAGCAATCCACCTGTTTATCGGCGGCATTGTGAAGCTAGTCTGGGGGCCCTTCCACTTCAACCACATCATTCTCCTGCTCCAACTTTGCTGGCTCTTGATCCAAACCACGAAAGAAGAGTGGGGAGATCATGACTTTGTAGATCCTGACTTCGGAAATCCACCATCACCAAACATACGAATAACCCTTCCGATATACGAATACATGGCACTTCCAACCACAAGACATATCACACTCCTCCTTTTGTACCCAAGACACCCGAAAGGACCAGTAAAATGCTCTTTAATACCAGTTCTTCTAGACCATGCCCCCAGTTTTGATGCTATATCATACACGGTATATCTTAATATTCTCCCTCTTAAGCCAAATTTTAATGTCTTACATGGTGTTTCAAGTGGGCAAGCCCTGATAAAGAGTTCTACGTTCACGTTAACGACAATGTAATTCCCGTAACAGCAAATACGTACAACGCTCTTCGAGACAGGAGTTCATATCTCTTCCCACGTCTATTATGGATTGACTCCATTTGCATTAACCAAGAAAATCCTTCCGAAAAGACCGACCAAATTAGACTTATGGGTGAGATTTGTAGCAACGCCTCACTTGTGACGATTTGGCTCAGCACATCGCCCCCACTCCTATCGAATTTGGACGACTTCGTGGACAATCTCATAGCTGCTTCCGTATTCTTCCACATTAAGATGTTAGAAGCAGAAGATTACAACTACGTCACCGTGTCTTCCATGTTCAGAAGTGTTTTACAGGAACATATATTGCTTTTGAAAGCGACCTGCGAGTTACTAGATTAGGCGTATTTCTAGAGGTCGTGGATAATACAAGAAATGGTCCTCGCATCACGCGTTCGGGTCATCTACCGAAGAGTTGAGATTGACTGGGAAACATTTGTCAGTGGCCTTTTGCCCATGACCAATCAAGCCTTTCTCTTGACTTTGGCTTCAGAGACCGAAGACGAGTACACGCGGTCAATTTCTCCCCATATCAAACTTGCAAATATCGCACAAATACAAATCTAGCGTAAGATGAGAGAGCAAGGAGAGCAGATCACATTAAGGGATGTTACTTTAGGGATTAAGAAATTTAAAGCCACGGACCTCCGAGACAAGATCTTCGCAGTCTTGGGATTTAGTGGTAATCTTCGTGGAGGATTGGCTGCTCTGAACTACACAATGAAGTTGTCGAAAGTGTATTTTGAGGCAGCTGTTCGATTGGTAGGAGGTGAAAGTGTTTGTCGGATTCTGTTCGCAGCTGGCATTGGCCATTTCTGTGATATAACACCCGGCCTAGAGGGTTTGCTATCTTGGGTGCTCGATTGGAGTAGAGCATTTCACATCGCTCTTTCCTTCATCAACCCAACTGTTGACTATTACGCTGGTGGAGATGCTCAGGTGGATATGCATCGTCTAGAAGACGCATCCTCGCCCCTCTCAGCGCATCTCCCCGATACCACCGCAGAACTCGCACCGATACTTGATGGTGGAGTCTCTTCCGATAACAGGATTAAAGCAGTCTTAGATCCTGCCCACGCCAAAGAACATTGGCAGCGACTACTCGACGCGTATCAACTCATGCAGTGTGTAAAATGAGTTGAGTTTGAGTTGAGTTTTAGGTTTAACTCAAACTCAACTCAACTTTTTAGGGCCTAACTCAAACTCAACTCATAATCAACTCAACTAACTCATGAGTTGGTGTTGAGTTAATTGAGTTGGTGTCACGTGATGCACACGTAACGTATACGTGACCCGGAAAGACTCGGCCCGGCGGCCGCTAGGGCGTACTTAAGCCTAATAAAGTATAGCGAGAGTCTAGTGCCACCCCGCCCCCTCGTTAAGCATTACTAAGCGAGATCGGCACTTCGGCCTCTAGTGAAAGATTCTTTTCTCAAGGAGCTCTTATTATAACTAAATTAAGAAATAGACTTAATAAGAGTACCTTTGAGAAAATATCTTGTTTAAAGAACTGGGGAGTATTTAAGGAAGAGCTAGAAGAAGTAAAAAAGGAGGAGAAAAAAGGCGAGAATTTGATTTTAAAGTAAGATAATCAGTTTTTTATAAAAGAAAATTAATATTTAGCTTTAATTTTATATATATTAGCTTTATTTAATCTAATTTATAAAAGGGTTAGGCGGTTACTTATTTATTATTAATTAAATTTCCAAAAATTCGGTATCACGTGACTAACTCAACTAACTCATGAGTTACTCATGAGTTAATTGAGTTTTTAACTCATGAATTAAAAATTTTTACGACTCAAACTCAACTCAAACTCAACTCAACTAACTCATGAGTAACTCGAGTTGATAACTATTTTTTTTGACACACTGAACTCATGCTAAATTCAACGTACGTGCGGAAGCCGTATCAGCACACCAACCCACCCCAGACAGCCGAGGACTTGTTTTGGCGTTTGCAGATTGGAGACCGCATAACAACCCGCCGACCAGCACCTCAGCATTTCAGTGGTAAATATGAAGTTTTCTGGAGAGGGTTGGAAGTTATGCTTGAAGGAATTATAGATAAGAGCAAGCAACCTTCCACGGACGAGTTAATTGAGATCTTCCAGACGTCTTCTGAATATTGGAACTTGGTAGGGAAGGCATGGGGGAGGCCGCCGGCAGGGCCAGTTCCCAGATCAGGAGCTCATCTGTGATGGATTATCTCTTAAAGTTACTGCCAATGTCAAGTCCGTACTTCAGTATATTTTGAGGTCGGAGCGAAACGTTGTGTCTGGATCGACGGAGTGTGCATTAATCAGAGCGATATTGCCGAGAAGAATATTCAAGTGCCAATGATGGGGCAAATATACACCAAGGCAGCCAAGTGTATCGCATGGCTTGGCCCGAGCACCGAGCAACTTGACAAAATGATCCATAATCTTCCGGATATGCTCGAGAAAGCAAAAACATACACGGGGCCGGTTCACGGATTTGTACCCGATCAAGTATTCATAGACCATGATATACCTATTCGTTCCCCATCTCCTTGGCTTGAATTGGCAGCCCTCCTTTCACGACCTTGGTTCCAACGGGTCTGGGTGGTTCAAGAGGCCGTACTCCCGGCAAGCTTGGAGCTCGTCTGCGGCAATCGGATTGTTGATTTAAACGCATTGACTTCTCTGGTCAATGACTTCGAAACTATAACACGAACCTTTATGGCGGCCTGTACCCAAAGCCCAATATCATCTTTGGTAAATCGAGGATGGAGCTGCTGGGGGCATATAGCGCAACTGAGAACTGGGGTGAGCGTCCCGAATTCCGGCACCAGGAGACGCCTGACGGACCTTCAAACACTCATATTGGTTACAAGAGATTTTGCCGCTTCTAACTCGGTTCACAAAATATATGGTATGCTTGGAATGGCGGATGCGTATTGGGTAAACCTCTTGACTGTTGATTATACCGCTCTTGCGGCAGCGGCAATGGCCTACAGCCAGGTGACCAAAGTTTGGTTATTATCACGCGCGAATCTCCTTGCATTGAATTTCGCATCTCAAAACGCACCACTCCACAAATTACCCGGGTAGTGTCCCAACTATTATCAAACTACTTCGACGAATTCACTTGCAACTTCGTTCTTTGAGGTCAAATATCACGCGGGATTCCGACAATGGGCTGATGTCGAAGATCCTCCCGACTATCGTCGAGATATAGGAACGTCACCGCGTGACGACACTCCCACATTCGAAGAACTTCAATCTTGTTTTATTGCAGACTCGACCTGTTTCACATTAGATGTTTTCGGCTTCCGGGTCGAGCGAATCGCCGAGTCGATACCTTCTGACTGGAACACAGAATGGCTTGAGAATACTAGCAGCATCGCTGACCTGGAACAATTCCTTGCTTGGGAAGCTCAATGTTTTTTGTTTTCTCAAAGAACTTGCAAGTCACCAAACAAAGTCCTGGAATGCTACTGGCGGACTCTGATAGCCAACAAAATTCGAGAACCGGGAAAATGCAGGAAATGCGACATTGACTATAGTAGTCACTATGAGGCTATCCTAGGACTGCGGAAGGAAGTAGGGCGGAGTGACCAAAACATTAGCAATAAAAAATGCTCCGTAGAGCTCCAAAAGAGGAGGGGCAGGGACGGTGATATTATGAGTTCAATTCAGTTTGCACGTTTTTTGAACTCCGTGATCGACGCTTGTCATGGCCGCAGTTTCTTCTCTACAAAAAGTGGCAGAATTGGCCTTGGTCCTCCTGATACAAAGCCAGAAGACATTGTATGCATCTTCTACAATGGCTGCACACCATTCATTGTCCGCACAATCGGTAATGACGGCATTGGGAACAAATATCAATTCCTTGGCAAATCCTACGTCGATGGACTCATGTATGGCGAGGCTTTTGAGCTAGAGGCATCGAACAGAAGTACAAGGTTTAATTTGCATTGAAACCCGCTCACTGAATTTACTTGTTTTTATTTAATAATACTATATAAAACACTGCTATAGCCTTGCCTGTTCATAATTCCTAAATTAAATTGATTTAAAATGTATACAGGGTGCACGGGCCACGACTAAGGGCAATGCCAAGAGTAGTAGCATGCTACGCCTCGCAAATAAAAGAGTGCGTAATAAAACGGTCACGAGTATACCTTTAGTACCCTATTGCTCCGTTGACTCAATCCTTGCGACCTTGCTGTTTCAGCTCTTTCCGTTTCAACCTCCGTTCCTTCCGATCCTCACCCTTTATTCTTTCTCGAAAACTGTACCTCTATCTTCTTTCGGTACTTCTTTAGCATAGCTAGTACCGTGACCTCGCCCATTCTGTAGCCTAACATTACCACGGCTACAACAGCGAGCAAACAGTCAGCAACAGAAAGAGTTAGTAATTAAGTAATAGTAATGCAAGTCCCAAATGATCTCAACATCTGTCCCACAACTACAAAACCCCCAATAGCTGGCGCTGCATAAAACAAGATAATATAAATACACCCTATTACAAACCCAATCCAGTTTTCCCCTTTCTTACTGTCTCGGTTAAACCATGATAGGATGACTAAGATGATAGGCCCGATTGCTCCAAAGCTGAGCCAAGTCATAGTCCAGATACGTTGGGCATGTGTGCTATGCCCTGGGTGGAATTTAGACAGTCCACCGATGATGGCCACTGGGACCAAAGTAGCAAAGAACGAAAACAAGAAGGCCACGAAGAAGTTTCTGAGACCTACGAAGTCATCAAACGCCCTCCTTAACCTGTCTGCAGTAGGGGACATAGTAATCGTCCAAGGGTCCGTGAATTTGCCTCCGGGCTCTGCGCCAGAGAGTTTATACGACTCAATCTTCCGGATTCGGTTTTTCTGCTTTATAGGATTCATGTAAGGGATCAGAATGACGTTCTCGGGTGGGTTAGAGGAAGACCCAATTGGCTCGGCGACCACTGATTGAAGCTGGGTTAGACCGATGCCCAGCTTCTTCATGAGAGCTTTCGCAAATGGGAAAAGTACCAAAAAATGTAGTAGTATATTTTGTGCCGGTGATTGAACGGAGAACGCGTGCCTTTTGGAGCGAACCTCGTTCCCCACGGCATCGTTGTTCGATGCTTTTGCCACCGTTGAATCTCGACCTTGATCACTGGCAAGGGTAACCCTAGAGAGTCCGATCTGATTTTCGCTCTTGACTTTTAGACATTTGGGATCCTCCTCAGCATCCTCACTAATACTGAGGGATTCAAGAATCCATTGGGCCCTTGGTGACTGTGTAGTATCTCCCTGGTCAGCACTAGAGTCTTTCTCCGCGCGAAAAATCTCCTCATCCAACACTCCGACCGTTCCCATGAAGGCTTCTTTCTTGCCTCTTTTCGCAGCTTCCTTCATTATCAAAGATTCGACCATATATAGAGCTGCAAATTCAGGGCACAAGCCTGACCCTAAGAGATTCAACACGGAGACAACTGCGTATGGAGCAACCGTGAGACCAAAAGCCGCGTAGCCAAATCGCTCAATTTGGTTCCCTCGAGCCCGGTATAGTGTAAACATAGTGTATATTGCTTGACCAAGCGAGACGAGGATTTTGACCCAGTTATAATTATATGAAAGGGTAGTCGTTTTAGGAGATGGTTCTTTGATAGCTGATGGTTCTTTGAAGGTTGCGTTTCGTGGAACAAGTGAAATGCGATAGCCGGGGGGGAGCTGATAATTACCATGGATCAGATACTCAGACTCGTTCAGATCATCCCCGTACATCAAATCCGTAAAATTCCACGGCGGGTCGTACATCATAAGACGGGAATTTCTTGCCTCTGGCTCTGTTGTATTAATGCCGAGAATGGCGTCTTTCTGGGAAGAAAGTATAGGTAAAGTTTTCTCAGGAGAGCTGTTGTCACGCTCTGTCGGTTGCGCAGGCAGACAAAGAAGTGTGTTCTCCAGAGTGTCCCCATTCCGCGGTTCCCAGTCAGGCCCCCTGACGATCATGCAAAGAGCACCTGCTTTGGCAGCTTTCTCCAAGTCCGACTTCCCGAAAACTGCTAAGCTTGTAATTCCCAGAATGCCACGAAAGGCGCCAGCAGCTGGAAAGAATAGGGCAGCTAGAACAGCCATCATGGTCCGCCAATTCTTTTCGCCTGGTAGAGAGCGAGTCGTTGCGGCGTGCGCCGCATAGTTGGCCAGATAGAAGATCATAATATCACTCCACTTGGTGGGTGTACAGAGCAAACCCGGGACTCCATGATCTGAACTGCCGTCTGGCAGGGGGATCGTGATGTTCTGCAGCAATGGAAGGCCTTCGACCACTGGGAAGAATATGAGGAGCGAGTACATGTTGCCAGCGAGGAATGATATGAGTTTGCTTGATGAAGGTGAAAGCCGTTTTTAGTGTTGAGAGAGGGGTGAATAATACGTAGGCCAGTTTGCTCGAGACTCAACAGTGGTTGAAAGCTTGATTGTTGTGACGTAAAAGGACCCGCTAAGCGTCGGGGAAGAGAGGAGTTGAGATAACATCTTCTCTTCAGCGCGTTATTCAGGTTTTTGAATGACTTGTCACTGCATAGTGGCTTGCAGGTGACTGCAGCCCCAATTGGCAAAGAGACTTCACTATGTTACACCATGACCGAATTTGTGTAACAATATCTACGGTGCAAATTAACATCCGAAAAGGACGTTTGTGATCCTTACTTTTTCGTAAAGGAAGTGGCTAGTGTAGGAACGGGAGGGGTCAAAAATTACCCGAATCGCTTCGTTCGATTCGGGTCCCTGGTGATTCAGCCAAGTGGGTGACGTTATTACCCCCCGCCTCCCCGCCCACACAGATAAAGTTCTCGTTCGGTCAGTTGAAAAATATAGAAAGAATGGCTTGTTTCCTAAGTCCAATTCTCTTTGGCATAGATGCTTGGCTAGTGAACTAACACCTTCAAAGTTCTATGCATTGCATTCTCTTTCTTCTGAGAGCTTCGCCAAAAGCACGCGGGGAGCCTGTGCAGCCAGGTTTCATCCCCTCTGGACGCAATATTGTCGCAAGATTCTTGAGTAGATTCAAGAAACGTCCCATTGAACTCCTGGAACAAGACCAGAAGACGATCGCCGACAATGGGAGCACTATCAAGGGCCAGAAGGGTACGAGGTACAACAACTGTCAACTGAAACCCAAGTCTGGAACCCGGCAAGGACAGGCAACTTCCATCCAAGCAGGAGCAAGACAATAATGACAACCACCGTCGGGCCCGGGGTCGCTACAAAATCGGACCGGAAGGAGGATAAGAGCCACTCGAGCCGCAAGCATGGGCACACCCCGTGTGGCGAGCCATCTGACTCATTGGACGACAATCACGAGCTCAAATCACTACAATGACAAAGGAACACTGCAGCAACAGCAGCTGTGACTATCAGTATCGAAATCATTACTCGAATAACGCGAAGAACTCCCGGGATACTATGCCAGCAGCATCTCGTTGCCGCGTTGCGCATCCTCGTGGCCCCAATCAATCGCAAGCCAGGAGCACAATTCCGCGGAGAATGTCGAAAGGATTAAAGCGGCAACAGATGGAGAAGATTCGTCTCGTCGATGAGCGCCGAATGCCACGCTTCTTTTGCAGCTTGCTAAAAAATAGCATTCAACTCTTCTACAACAGGTTCAAACATGTCCATGGTACATACGGGTTGAAGACGCGCCTGAGAGCTGGGTCTTTGTGGTCATGATTCCATGCGTGCCACCATCGACGCGCTGCGTTTCAATTTCGAAGATGGATAAAAAGGAACGACCTGAAGCCTGCTATATGCGGTTATAATGGAGGCTTGAGGACGAGGAAGAGAAGGTTGGATGATGAAAGATGTGCAGGAGGTTGGGCAGGAGGCTGGGGGGTAACGAGTAACGAGCCCTCTGGCGTAAGTCTGTGTTTTTAGCGCATTTCGCTAACTAAACAGCCCTGAAGAGAATTTCGATAATTTTCACTTATAAGAAAAACTTTATTAAGGTTCTCAAAACTAAATATGACTTCTTTTATATAATGCGCTCGAGTTTTAAGATAATGCGCTTTATAAGTAATTAACTATCGCGAAGTGAAGTTATTGACTTGGCTTTGGTGGGGCCTGAAAACGTCGCTAAAAGCACAGACTTACGCCAGAGGGCTCGCTCTTTGTCGGAGAAAAAACTGGCCGAAATTGGCCCCTGCGCGAACACCAAAACTACCTTCTTCAATACACGTTTTTAAGAGAATAGAAGGCAACTGAAAAATAAAAAAGGGAGTCTAACCTTACACGAGTTATAGTAAGTTACAAGAAACCTTTTAGTTCGATTTATTCAGAAGGTAAATGCTGATGTTGTGATGTTGTTTGAGGTGCCAAAATCGGCCAGTTTTTTCTCCGATGAAGAGGCTCGTAAGGCGTTTTGAAAGGTTCACCGATCAATTCTTTCTCGCCACAAAACTTCCCTCCAAAAGTCTTATAACTTCTGATCACATACCCTGAATTGAAAGAAATGAAAGTTATTGAGCTTGCATTGAGAGTTCTTCCACCCGATTTCGTACATGTTAGAGAGGTGGCCAATTGCGTCATACTCTGGGCCGGTGTAAGTTAGGCCTGCTTCGGCACCAAAGTCAGCTCCACGGCACTTAAAACACCCGTCTCTCGATGTATTTCAAATTCAATCTTTCTTCATTACTCTATATCGAAAGAAAAAAAAAGGAAAGGATGCGTCGTTTCTGTCCTTCGCCATCTCCCAAAGCTAAGGTGGACCAGCCCAGAGGTTACGATGTAACAGCCAAAGATAAAGCTTCGTCCAGGACGATGGTGTCATTGGCTGGCCTACATTCCCCAGTCCATACTCTGGATTGTGCTCATTGTGGCCAACGCCTATATATCTCTCTGGATTTTTAATCACCGCTTGCTTCCACGAAATGAGATTACAGAAACTCCTCAATTCATCATCCTCTTCGCTTGTATGATTATTCCTTTCGTCATACGTTTCCACAGGGCTACATGGATGGCACTATTCGACCACTGGAGGGCTATGGACGGGAAGAGTGGGCGCGCACTCTAGACGCAAATTTCAGGAGGTGTGGAGAGCCGTATCGCAACCCTCCAGAGGCTGACAACATGGTGGAATTGGGAAGGAAACTTCTCGCAGAATATGTCGCTGACCCATACACTCCATTTTCGCTCCCTGTGTTTTTAAGGAGAACACATATTTTACTTTGTGATTCAAGGGACTTTCTTTGGCTTTCTTTGTGCACGACTTCCGTTCAGGGTATGGTCCAAGTATGGTGATGGGGAGCCCAATCGAATTTTAGACGTCTGGAGCCAGTTCCTTGGATGCGTGATCTTCGAGTTGTGTTGCTGGCTTCTCTGGGGACGTGCTTGACAGGTTGGTTGGCTCTATCGCATGGGTGGGATCGCCAGACAGTTCAGGAGGGAATGTCGGAAGAGTGGTAGCACGGACGCAAACATGGAAAAAGGAGTTGAAGTCGGCGATGAAACACTGCAACTGGAATTGTGGATTCAGGAGATATTGAAAAAAGTGTGATGGCGTTGAGTGTAAGCCTTCTTCCAAAAGTGGAAAGGAAGAACAAAAAAAATAAGGGGTTGGTATCCCCTCGTCCGGTGAGACATTTCCCACGCCAGGCATCACAGTTAAAATCGTCAGGCAAATACGTGACTTTAGCTGTGATGCCTGGCGTGGGAAATGTCTCACCGGACGAGGGGATAGAATCTCAACAGGGTATTAGGGATGCCTCATTTAGTCTTTTATTATGCACAGATTGCATATTTATTCTGCTCGCTTAGTCAAGTGTCTTCAAACCACGTGTCCAGTTTCCAAGAACACTACTACAGTACTAGCAGAATTCTAAGAAAAGCAGAGACGCCAGTGGCTGATTTGGTTCGAGAGCGTTGCGATGCGGGGTGAAGGGTCGAATGTCGATGTTTGAATCGTTGATGCTGCTCCACGGGGGTTTCCCTAAGTCGACTCACTTTAAGTCGACTCGGCTAACCCGATTTAGTAATCTTTTGGGGGCCAACGGATCGCAAAACACTCTCACACTTCAATTCGCACCCAAAATTTCTCTCGAAAATTAGGGTTAGGCCCGCAGCGCGGCTTAAGGTTAGTGGTTAGGTGTTAAGGTTAGTTATGGTTAGGGTTATTGGGATATGATAGAAAAATCCAATTCTGAGAAGGCAGGCTAAATCCAGCTTAGTGTGGGTGTCTCGGTCAAATTTTATTGGGTGAAAAGGGTGAGTCGACTTAGGGAAACTCCTCCACGGCTCGCACTTGCACGAAAGCGGCTGTACAGGTCAGCGGTGGTCCAGTGGCTGTCGCGACGGCTGTCGGAGGGGCGCGAGATGTTTAATTAAGAGAACGGCCTGCCCGCTACACGACCAGGGCCTTTCCCTATTCATTTAATCCTTGTGTCAATCAATATTCCATGCACGTTGTCTCGTCATACTCCGGATCATAACTAACCTCCTCATTAACCTTATCGTAAATAAGCTTCTTATTGGACCATGCTAAGAGAATTAGCTTTCTGGTATTGTCGCTAGGATAAGAGTTGGACATAATGGGTTGTTATACATTCTCTATGCCTTGCCTCTACAGGTCTTGGGCTCGTATTAATAGTGACATCTCTATGAAACAAGCATGAAAAACCGCCCTGCATGTTATCACATATAGCACAGCAGTACAGTTCTCAGCCTCCAGCATTATTGGAAGAGGTGGCCATTCCAAGCTATTGAATGGCGCGCACGCTTTTGGACAGCAGGGGCAAACTCGCCTATTCTACTGGTCCGTGGGTTTAGGGCGTCAATAAGCCGACGAGAAAGGCTTAATTGCGGCGTACCTGTAGAAGCAAAAGCAAAAGTGTCCGAATTCGTCAACTTTCACTAAACATTGGTTCTACATATGATGAGCTCAGGTAGCTTTCTCACTTGGGCCTGTATCTTCGCAAAGATTCTTGGGCAGCGCTGTATTTCACGAACTTTAATATACTTTGGTATTCGTTTCAACGAAATGAGGTGGTCCGAATGGCTAGGATTGGTAGCGATGCCCGTTCTTGTCAACTCATACGTTTCCACAGATTCGCCTCTAGAAGCAGTACGTTCTAACTCCCCTACCAACCTACCCTGATCGCTTGTTTGCACCAGCCTGGAAACCTAGTCCCGAAACCAAATTACGTCTACTTACAATCCTATTCTAACCCAAGATCATCAGGACTATCCTCAGTCTGGCTATCTACCAAATCACAACATCGATGCGAATAACCTCAACTGGGCTAAGCTCTGGTCCAATAGTTACAATGGCGAGGTTTTTTGGGCCAACCCGCTTGTCTACACACCTACCGGCTACACTCACGAGCTTGTTATTCTTTGTTCCAATCTAAATATTGTCCGGATCATCGACAGTGTCAGTGGGGCAGTGATTCAGACCCGAACTCTTGATCCTCCTTTCTCAGACCAGGATAGCGGATGTCATGATTCCACCGACGTCGGTATTACAGGAACACCGTTTATTGATCCAGCTACGGATATTATGTACTTCTATGCCAAGAGCTACTTCAATGGCCAAGCCGGACCGCAAGGTACTCTTGAAGGTATGATATTTCCATTTTGCAAGTCCACGGTATAATGTTAACTCAGAAAATAGGTGTCTACAAGATATGGGCGCTGAACATTCCATCATTGACGAGTGTTTCAGGCTTCCCTATAGCAATCGAAGGCCCTGCGGACAACGACCCTCGCCGTTACTTCATTGGCGGAACTGTCCTACAACGACCTAGCCTTGTAGGAGTTGGAGATATCCTTCTTACGGGATTTGGCGGTCACTGTGATACATACAATTTTACCGGAATGGTCGTTGCTGTCAGCAAGACAAAGGCCACAGTTACAAATATTGTTGCTATGGAGGCTGAGCCAGGTGCTCCATCGCCCGAGCCAACCGTCTACACGGAGGGAACTGGGGGCCAGGCTGGTATCTGGCAATCTGGTATGGCTTTCGCGGTTGACTTGGATAACAGCCGGATATTTCTCTCTACAGGGTAATCACCTCGAAGCTCATCTTTGTCTTTGTTGGTCCAAGTCTCACAGATTGTAGTAACGGAGATGGACTCGGAGCTAATGGCGGCCCAAATGGACCGCCAGCTAGCGGCAAAATCCCCATTAGCAGTCTTGAGTCGACTGTTGTAAATTTCGGTGTTGACCAATCAACCGGTATACTCACGCAACAAGACTACTTTCAGCCGATCAACTACGTCTCTCTCGACTCTGGAGATCTGGATATTTCCTCTTCTGGACCAGTACTGCTGGATCCTGGCACCTTCTCAGGCGGTGGTGTCAATCGTGTTGCTGTGGTTGGCGGTAAGGGCGGCGTTATATACGTCATGGATGCTGATGATCTAGGGGGGTTCAAAATGGGTAAGTAAATAGACGTTTCTGCTGGAGGCTTGCTAACCATTTCTTAAAGGCCCTAACAATACCGATGCAAGTACGTATATTGTCCTTCACTAAAATTTGGATTGGCTACTAATTGGACAAGATCTCCAGCAGCTCACTTTTCAAGGCGAGTTTTATAGCGGTGTTGCAAGCTACCCACTGGAAGGAGGGTTTATATAGTGAGTATCTGGCTTTTGCTCTGGTCGAATTAACTGACAATTTGAATAGTCTATGCCATACTGGAGACTACCTGCGCGCATATGAACTTACCTATGATGGTCAAGGTCGACCAAACTTCGAATTTGTGGCAAATTCACCATCTACAATGGGTTGCCGTGGCTCACCTGTTGTGACTAGCTTAAACGGAAAACCTGGAAGCGCTGTGGTAAGTAACTTAATCGTAGCTGTAGGAATTCTGGAGCAATCTTAGCTAATTCAGCTCAATACTAGGTCTGGATGGCCGATACTAATCATGGATTGTCGGCTTTTCGCGCAGTACCTACCGGGGGCGTGCTAGAACCGATTACAAGTGTCCCTGGCACTGAAGGACTGGCGAAGTTCCACCGCCCAATGTTCGGCAATAACCGCGTATATGTCATCTCAGGCAGTACTCTTTTCGCTGTTGGTGGTAACCCCATTACTACGTCTAGCAGTTCTAGTACAAGCTCGACTTCAAGCTCAAAGCCATCATCCAGCACGACAAGCTCCACTTCTTCCACTTCCTCGTCCCAATCGTCAAGTTCCACTTCCTCGAATCTTTCAAGCACAACGAGCTCGACGATTTCTAGCACCACGTCCTCGACGGTTTCTAGCACCACGTCCTCGACGAGCTCCAGCACGTCGAGCAGCACAAGTTCTAGCACCTCCACAAGTCCTAGCACCTCCACAAGTCCTAGCACCTCCACAAGTCCTAGCACCTCCTCGACGAGTTCCAGTACCACATCATCCAGCTCGAATTTGTCATCCATCACCACATTTACAACCTCGAAATCATCGTCCAGCTCAACGTCTTCCACAATTCCGACAACGACCAAACCTCCTAAATGCGACACGGACAATTGCCTCAACCAGCTAAATGACAAGCGCTACATTTCGAGCGTCATCCCATTCTGCCAGAACTACACCACAACTATCAATCTCAACCCGTCTGCAATTCCCACTTACCTGAATAACTGCAAGTCTTCCCCATCACGTGTCAGCTCAGCATGTACTTGCGTGCTATACACTTATACCACCTCTGCAACTACTTCTACAACAACAATTTAGACTATCCCTCGACTGGTAAGACATGCCTACTGTGAATAGGCAAGGCGGACTTTGTCAAACCCTGGTGTTTTTAATGTTTTTTGGAGAGCAGTTATATAATGGTTTAAGAGAGCACCTCAAGTGCGCATGTTGAATTATAGTAAACAACGAGTGGTACTAATAAAGTAATCAACACGGTGAAACACATTATTGACCTAAAGTTTCTTTCTCAATGCGACTCCCCAAATCCATTCCTCGGCCAGTTTTCCTTCTTGGCTGTCTGCACGTTCAGCATACAAAAGGTATCAATATATACCATGCTCTACCAATCGCAATGAGCAATTAGCTCCCTCGGTCGTCTGTTCAGGGTTCTCATATTGCGAGTCCAAAATTATCTTCCCAAAATCACCTTGATTATCAGAAGATTGCGCAAAGGGTGGCCAACTATCCTGAATCGACTGGTTCAGTTTGAGATATCCGCGAATCGACAAAGACCCGTACTTTAAGTTTTCGAAAGGGACAGTCTGAGTTAGTGGCTCCACCATGCAGTCGAGTATCTCGACCCTAGGTTTGAACCACTCTATTCTATCCCCTTGAAAAGTGATAGGCCCGTCGACTGACATCCACGACCATGAAGGACAGCGCCACAACGGCGGGCGCACACCATGACGAGTCATCCAAGAAAGATCAAACAACAAATGATTGCGCCACAGTCCGGCCAGATATTCATCTGCCATCACATGCTTGAAATATGTGACAATTCCAGAGAGCGCCGGTAGTTTGTCTCTCGGATCGCTCAGCTGTCGGCTCAAATAATTTTTGACCATCAGCTTCCAGGCTCTGAATATCTCTGGCATACGCTCGCCACGTGATTCGCTGAATACGGTTTTGACGGCTCCCGCGGTGGAAGTTGTTTGGGCCGGTGGGAATCTTCTCCCCCCACTCCCTAGGCGGATGGTGGTAAGGCCTGCTAGATCACAATAGTGATTCCAATCTACGTCAGATGCGTACTGCGATCGCTTCTCTCGCATTTCCAGATCAAGCAATCGCGGCCAAAGATGAGTAGCCGAGGGAGGTAGAAAGCGTTCCTGAAGTGTCCATGCTCTTTGATGAAGTGGTTCTCGGGTATTGTCCTCCGTCCCCATCTTTACCGAGATATATCTGTTACTAAGGTCTCGCGAGCCTTCGTTCCAGGGTATACGGAAGAGAGTGACGCCGTTTTCGATGGGCTTCGATGTGAGATATCCCTCGTTCGAATTGGTAGCACAGGCACCAACAATGGTGACGTGTGCGTTCTGGTATACTTCGCACATTTGAGCCATCTCCCTCTCCTTGTCTTCCTGAGAATCTTGAATAATGCATAGCGCATCAACCCACAAGTATTTGTGTTTAAGCTGTCGCGTGATGATGACAGCTTCTTGCGGACTGCGTGGGAACTCAGAATACGGAAGGCTTGAAACGTACCTGATTCATGGAGGTTGCTTGTCGTGGTGGTGATTGGCTGTGATTGGCCCCAGCAGTAGCTTAGGGCTGCATACAGACCACGTTGTCCTGGGGTAACTTGGCGAAGTACCGTTTGCTGTCCGGAGACGTCGATCACTCTTGTGGGCAAGCCGGACCTCAGATTGGCGCACCTGTGGAAATAATGGCATAAAGTGACCGGATTGCAGGCTTTCGAGCCCAAACGGCCTTCCAGTATACAATTCTAGGCGTTCCAATCGCTGTAAGAGCCCATTACGAATGCTGGCAGACCCTGGAAGCACCCTATGAGATATTATCAAGGTTACCGGTGATTTTCAGGGGTTATAGTACTGCTGACAGAGCAACTATAGCGCTTTGGCGCCATAAAGCTAGCTATTATAGGATTTTCTAGCGAGTACGCCCTGTAATTACAAGGGGTAAAGGTGTGGTACCCCTTGTCGCCTCTTATAGTGTATTTTCAGGGCAGTACGCTGAAGATTCAAGGCTTTAGAAGGGGCGGAGGACCTGGAAGTGTACGCTGGAGCTCCGCTGGGCTCAAATACCCTGTAATCCTGTCACTTTATGCCGTTGTCTCCGTATGGTTGGCGACTCTGTCGCGGTTGTGATGGGATGCTGCGTCCCTTTTATCCTTCGGAGTACTAGCTTAGACGGAAGTATAGCCGGACTATTCTGGTTCGTGGGCGAAGCTTATGTACATGAATCATGGAAGGGGAGGCTGTGTAGAATGTAGATTTGGCGCCAGTCTCCAGATAAGTTAAGGATTCGATAATGATGTGAACGCTATAAGGCATAGCTCAAGGAATTCTTTTTACAAGCAATTATTACAAAAATATTTGAGTTTTTTCCTTCACCAAGCAAACGCAATAAAACATCGACGAATCCTTGTTTATATAATACTACCTCAAGTGCTACTTGATAGCCCGAGCCCCGGTTTAGCACAAAGCTCTTTTAATAACTTGCCGACCTTTTCGTATCCTAGTATAGGCCCGTGCTTGGCCACGGAGTCATTGTAAATATCTGAAGGAGTACGGCCGAGTGAAGCAATGGCATTCACATCGGCGTTGTTCTTGACAAGCAGTCTGATTATCTCCATTAGCTCGTTGATTTTTTCATCCTGCTTTGTTCCGGCTTCTTCAATAACAGATCTATCCCAGAGTGCTGCGTGGAGAGCTGTATACTGTCCACTCTGGCGATTTACTTTAGATGCATCTGCTCTGTACTTTAGAAGAAGCTGGACCTTGCTCAGGTTAACACTGCGCGCAGCTTTCTCTAGCGGAAGGAATGAACGCAACTCATATTCGAGTCGGCGCCAAGCTTAAGAAGAATCTCTAATATTTGATCTGTCCGGTTGGTGTCTCGGCTTACCACCCACAAAAATTTCGGCATTTCTTCAAACCGCTGTTCAAGTAGCGAATGAACCCATTCAACTCGTCGTCCTGATGAAGTCATTTCGTCTTCTACGCTCGCGCGATCGAATACCTTCGGAGTCTTCTCCTTGACGTAAATGTTGGCGAAATGATGAAGGAGCTTCTGGATGATCGTCTTAGACTTGTCCTAAGACCACGTCGGTGCGTTCTCTGCTCTCCGAATGTAGAGGTCTACTACTCTAGAGTCACTCAAATCGATGTCTGAACTCTCGAAAGCGAAACTCAGAACTTCAATGGCGTCTTGCTCTCCAAGCGTCGTCAGAGCACAACATATAACACCTTCGCACGTCCTTGGGTCCTCCAATAAGGCCTCAAGAACCTGGTCTTCTTTGTCGAAGGACTTGAGCAAGCCTGAGAACTTCTGCCAAGTTGACTCTTCTACCTTGATACTTCGATCCAAAAGAAGGAGTCTAACGATATCCTCATAGCCCTTGAAAGCTGCGTAATGTAGTGCTGTGAGACCTTCCACGTCGGTAGCGTTAGGATCTACTCCAAAACGCAACAGCGGCTCGACGGCAAAGTCAGAGCCAGTTTCAGCAGCAAACATAAATGCAAATTTCTTTAAGGTTTCTTCAGTTGCGTTACAACTAGCACCCGTACCAAGTAGAGCCTCAACCATGATGTTCCAGTTTATTTCAATCTTATCCCAATTTGCAGGCGAGATCCCTGTAACTCTTGTCCTATAGCAATGTTGCACCGCTTTAATTAGCTATGAATCGGGAATGATTGGACTACCGCGGAGAAAGAAGACAGCTTCTTCGAAAGATTCGATATCAAGTGCTTCTAACAGTCTCTTAGATTTCGGGGCAATGCGTTTGAGTCGTTCAAGTTCTCTATTCCCGTCAAAGTGCGTCTTTGCCAATCTACAATAAACATGCGCAACGTCCGAGTTTCTAACACTTGAAAATTTGCGACTAGAGATGCCCTTAACGATCAATTCATCTATCATCGGATCTATCGATCCTTTAGAGTGGTGGTGGCTAGTAATGGCATGCCTGAATAACTCCAGACGGAGGATTTCAGCAACATCCGTAATTAAGTTATGGTGCCACTAATACGACTCATGAGCCACACAAAAAAGATAGATCAGCATTTCCTATGTTTGAGCCCAGTTTTCCATGCCGCCTTTTGACGTGAGTTCATTGATTTGCTTATGGACCAGCCTGAGCAATTTCAAATTGTCGGGCAGAGTTGCTGTCGAGGAAATTGCAGGTAAAATGCAAAGTATTACCTCATCCCGTGATCTTAGCCCAACCAGGGTAAAAGCATCAAAGATCTTGTTAAACTCGGGGTTTTCCAGGCGAATTCACTTGTCAGAAGTCATAACCACTGATGTATTTTCGAGAGAATCTATGACTGTGAACTTGGCCTTCACGAACGAGGCATAGAGCTCCTGGGCACAAACATCCAAAAGCGGAGAGGTTGTCTGTACCGTCTTCAGTTGGACTTTCTTGGCGCTATGAACACAAGCATTCCAGCCAAAAAGTCGAATATTCTCTCTGCCTAGCTTCTCTGCTTGCGATTTTCGGGGACTGCAATTAGTAGAATCTCCCAGCGGCTAAAGAAAGTTGAGCATTTCGTCATTCTCTTTGTCATACTCTCCGTGAATAATCCATATATATCCTGACTGCCCAATTTCCTCGTTTTCATCTGGATTTTTGTCCAAAGTGATTAAGCGGCTTTTAGCCTTTCCTTCAAAAGCATTTCCTTGACACTGCATCCTACTTTCAAGAAATCCCTAGAGTGTCTTGGCGTCGCGGCCTATCCAGTTGATATCTAACATAAGGGGGTCTATACCATGAGTAGTTCGGCTGACATTGCTAACCCTCTCTGACCATAATTCTTTCGTTGGATATTGTGTCAGGTCTCTGAATTGATCTGGTCGAGTAGTCAAACTCGTTTATCCTCAAGTCCAAGTCATGCGACATGACCCAAAGTCCAAGACAGGCCTCCAGTTCTGCCATTTCGATGTTCCAGTTCTGGTATCGTTTGTCTATACTTAGATGTAAAGGTTGCCTTATGCTTTTAGAGCTAGTCGGAACAGGAAAATGACATGAATTACCCCAGTTGAAGCATGTGGCCCCTTCTATCTGCCTTTAAGCTTGGTGCTCCTAGAGAACAGAATTCTAGCCGTTTCTGTGATTGCATTCGCAAGCTTTTCAGCCTGGTCTCGGCAAGCGACATTTTCAGATTTCTAGTTTCTAAATCTTGTAGGCAAGTCCATCCGCGTTTCGGTTCCTCTCGTTAGCCTTGCGAGCCGTGTTCGATAAGCCCATGTTCTAAGGCCACTTGTTGTTCCGTTAAACATACTTTCGGGGAATTGTTCGTGAAGTAATCTCAAGTGTGGTGTTTGCCCCCTCGGGTTTAGCGCCCGCTACATCGGGCAAAGTGTTTGCAAAGGCCAGCCGCCGCTTTTAATATCTATAAAAGTTCGCCCACCTCATTACTCGACTATCTTCTTTTTTAATCCTTTCCTAACACCCCACCGCCTGCTCGGCCGTTTGTTCTCGTCATGCGCCGTTTACCCCTCCCCACCGAGACCCACCAAGAACGCCCCTTCGCCGGCTCCGCCACAGCTGAAAGCCTTGACGGCACAGCGCTTTGAAGCCAGAAGCTCGATCTGCCACTCTGGATTCGGTGCTCTTAACTGTCGCGACGGCGATCATTCTTTTAGATAGTATCGTATTACTCGAGATATGAGCATGAGCTCAGTTCACCTTCCTCTTCTCGCTGTCGCACCATTACAATCCTTACAGCAATGCTCCCTTGGTGACTAATGTAATACAGGATAAATGAGTGTGCGGCTCGCTAAGCACGGGAGTCCGTGCATTCACGTCCCAAAAAGGCAAGAATGCCCAAGAGGGCTAGCCCGTTGCTCCACTCAGGGTCGACTCTTTATTAGTTTTAAGGAGTCTATTATAAAGTAGAGCGAAGCGATACCGAGCTATAAACGACCCGATTCCCACTTCTCTCTTCCTTAACCCCTTTCTCTTGCCTCCCTCCCAAAACCTTAAATTACCGATTTTAAGATATTTTTAATAAAATTAATAATTTCTTTTAATTTACACTTCGCTCTTAATAATATATATAAAAATTAATAAATATATATATTCCTTTTCCTATTTTTTCACTTTTATTTAATTTTTATTTATATTTTATATAAAAATATATTCTTATTTTTATATATATTTATTATTCTTATTAGTTTTAAATATAATATTTATATATATAATTATATATATTTAAAAGTTTTAATATTTTTTATTTAATTTTTAAAATTTAAATTAAATTATTTTAAAATAATATAAATATTAATTTATAATTAATATTAAAATTTAAAAAATAAATTTATTATATTAATAATATATTATTAATAAATTAATAATAATTTTTTTATTAATATAAATAAAAACTTAATTATAAAAAATTAAAAAAAGTATATTCTTTTTAATTTTTTTTTAAAAGACTTATATTATAATAAAATAAATTAAAAATCTATTAATATAATTATATTATAACTATATTGATCACGTGATCTATATTATATAACCTCGCTTGATTATAAGAAATTTATATAACTAGACTCGATTAGATTTAATTAGATTCGAAAAGAGATTATTAATATTAAAATATTAATAATTTTTCTTTTTTAAATTAATTTACTATTTTATATAATTAATATTTTATAATTTATATAATAGTATTATATATTATTAGTGAATTAATACTAATTAGTTTATATATATAAATTAGAAAAAGATTTAATTAAATCTATTAAAATATTTATATAATTTATAATAAAACTCTTAACTTTTATATTAAAGGGAAAATATAATCTAAATCGACTTTTATTAAAGTATTTATATAATTTATAAAAAAGATATTATATTTTATTAAATAAAATAATTAAAAGAAAAAGTAATTTATTAATTCTTATTAAAATACTTATATAATTTATAAAAAAGATAATTATTTTAATTAAAAGTTATTTTTAATTAATAATTGATTATTTAATAATTCTCTTTTCTATAAAATTATTTTTTTATAATTATTTTAATTTTATTATTAAATCGAATTTTAAAATCTTTTAAAAATATATACTTTTACTTTTAATAATATAAATTTTAATATATAAAATTTTATATTTTAAATTTTCATTTAAAATATTTAAGAATTTATTATTATTCATTTTCTAATTTCTTATCCTCGAATAATAATTTTAATAATATTTAAAATAATAAAGAATATTCTTTAATATATATATATAAATACTAGAAATACTAGAAATTAAAAATATTTAAAAATAATAATATTATTAAATAATAATTAAAAGACTTTTAATTCTCTAAACGAGTTTATTATTTATAAATAAATATTCTTAATTAATATTCTAGATATATTTAATTTTATATATAAATATTTTAAAATATTATAATTTAATATAATAAAAGATAAATAAAAGATATAATTTAAGAAATAAAAAGTTAATTTTAATAATATAATTAAGATTATAAAAAAAAAATATTAGATTATATAAATATTAAAATATATAAATATAATCTATTTAAGAATATTAATAATAATTTATAAAAGACTTTTAAAAAAGATTTTAAGAATTTTATAATTAATATTTTTAATTTAATTTTCTATAAATAACTTTAATAATTATAAATATATTTTTAATATAATAATATTTATATTAAATAAGATTATTCGAATTTAATAATTATTAAAATCCTTTATAATATTCTTTAAAAAAAGATATAATATTTATAGATTAAAATTAATTTTATTTAAATTAAAATAAATCTTTTAAATAATTTTATTATTTTAATCTTTTTTATAATATAAAATAAATATTTTAAATATATATATAAAAAAGAATAAATGAAAATAAATATAAATACTATTATAAAAATAAATAATAAATATAAAAATTTATTATTAAATAAAAATATAAAAGTAAATATAAAATTAAATAATAAATATAATAATTTATTATTTAAAGGACTTTCTAAAAGACTATTTAATAGACTTTCTAATAAAGGAAATTCTAATAAGAGAATTAATAAAATATTTAATAAAGATTATAATAATAATTTTAAATATTTAATCTAGAATATTTCTATTAATAAATTTATTAAAAATATATTCGTGATTATTATTAATAAATAGAAATATAATAAGAATAATAAAAGTTTTATATTAAAATAAAATATATTTTATTATATTTATAATTATATAAAAGTTTTAAAAAATAAAATCCTAAATATTTTTTTTATTATATTAAAAGAATTGATTTAAAATCACTTTTATAATCACGGATTAATTAAATATATATATAATAAAATTTATATAAATATTCGTGAATTTTTTAAAAGATTTAATATTTAATAAATTATTTTTAATAAATAGAATAATATTAATTTATTTAATTTATTATTAAAGAATAATAAAAATAAAAGAATATATAAGATTATTTAAAATATAATTAATAAATTATATTAATTTTAATATTTATTTATATTTAATTTATAATATAATAAAGACTTTTTATATAATAAAATTATATAAACTTATAAAAGAATATTAATATATTAAATTATAATTTTAAATCCATTTTTGAATATTATAAATTTTATTAATAAATTCTAATTATTAATTTTAATATATAAAAAAGAATAAAAGTATAAAATATATTTTATTAATTAAATCGAGATATATTTTATTAATTATAAATACTATTTACGAGATTGAGATTATAAATATTAAATTAAAAAATATTAATATAATTATAATTATTATATAAATACTTTTAGATTTTATAATTATAATAAATAATCAAATATTAAATTATATTTTATATATAAAAAACTAAATTATTATTTTTAGAATTATTTATTAAAAGAATAAATAAAGAAATAAATCCAATTTAAATATAAAAACTTTTATTAATTTAATATTAATTTTTATAATTTTAAAAAGAGATTTTAGACTATTTATATATAATATATAATTGATTTTAAGAATAAATTAAATAATAAAGATTATAATAAATATAATAATAATAATATAAATAAAAATAAATTAAATAAATATTTTAAAATACTTTTATTAAATATAAATAAAATAAAAAATAATTATTTGAAATATTAAATTATTTAATTTATATTAATTAAAAGTCTTTTAATTACTTTAATATAATTTATTAAATTAATAAATATAATAAATATTCTTATAAATAATTTTAATTTTCTTTTTTTTATATATTAATTAAAGAATAAAATCCTTATTTTAATATCGGATAAATTATTAATAAAAGATATTTATTTATTTATAATTAAAAATAAATTCTAATATAATTCTTATTACTTTTATAAAATTATAATTAATATTAATTATTTTATATATTCAATTATCGAATTTGAATAATTTCAAGTATTATAATATATTATTAATATTAAATTTAATAAAATTATTAAAGATTAAATAATAATATAATTTAATATTAAATTTTTAATTTTTATTAAATTCGCGAAAATGAATATTTTAATTAAATAAATAGAATTTTATATTATATTTATAATAATTCTATTTCTATTTAATTTATAAAATATAAATAATTTAAAAATATATTTTAATAATTTTATTAATAAAATTATTACTTTTATATAAAAAATATTAATAATATAATATTTCGATTATTTCTTTTTATTTTAGAATATATTATTATAGATTTTTATTATTAATTCTTTTAATTATAATTTTTATTTTTTAATAAATATTAAATTATAATATTTTTATTATTATTTTAAATATTTATTAATATATTAATTATAAAATATACTAGAATATATAAATTATATAATTAATAAAAGAATATTTAATTATCTAATAAAGTTTTATAAATATTATTAAAAGTATAATAATTTATTAAATTATTTCAAATTTAATTTAAAAAATAATATTAATTTTAATTATTTTATTATTATTAATATTTTTTATATTTTAAATAAATTTATATTTTATATTATTAATAAAGAAATTTATTATTAAATCGAATAATTCCCTTAAAGTATTAATATAATTTATATTTAAAATATTTTATAAAAATATTAAATTAATATTTATTTAAATCCTTTTAATTAATTTATTATAAATACTAGTAAATAATTTATTAATAAGGAATTCTCTTATTATATAAATATAATAAATATTAAAATAAAAATTATTTTTATAAAAGTATATAATTTTATTAAAATTATTAAATAATATTATAATTTAATTTAATAAATTTATATAATTATTATAAATGAAATTTAAAATATTATAAAAGAATAAATTTTATAATATTAAAAATAAGTGATTTTAATAATATTATAGAATTATATATAATTATATACTAATATCACGTGAGTGTAATAAGCGATTATATAAAATTATATTTTTATTAATTTTATATTTTTCTTTTTAAATAATTTATTTATATTTTGATTTTTTTTTATTTTATAATTATATTCTTTTTCTTTTATATTTATTTAATAAATAATATAAGAATATTAAATATAATTAAATTAAAATTTTTATAAAATAAGATTTTAATTTTTAGTATTTAAAAAGGAAATTTATTATTCTATTTTATATTTAATAAAATATATTATAATTATAATAAAAATATAATTTTATTATTTTATATTAATTTTCAAAAAGATTTAATAATATAATATTAAATTAATTATAAAATATAAATTTAATTTTAAATAAAAAAATAAAATTAATAAAAACTAATTTAAGAAAAAGAAAATATAAAATAAAAGAAAAGTCGAAAATTATAAAAGAATAATATAAAATAATTATAAATTAGATATAAATATTAACTTTTAATAATAAAATAATATTATTAATTTTAATTTTAATTTTTATTATTTTAAAAATAAATATAAAAAGATTATTAATTTAAATTTAAAAATTTAAATTAAAAAATAAAAATAGAAAATTAAAAAGAAAAAGTATTTTATTTTAAATAAAAAAATAAAATTTAAAAGAAAATAAAAAAATATAAAAAGAATCGAAAATTAATAAAAAAGAGAAAATTAATTATAAAAGAATAATAAATAATAATTAAAATAATAAAAATAGATTTATAAAAATTAGAAAATAAATAAATAATAAAATTAATTAAAATAAAATATATAAAATAAACTTTTAATAAAAAATATTAAATAAAATAATAATAATATTCAAGAATTAAATATAAAAATAATAATAATAAAAACTCTTATTTAAAATATTAATTTAATTATAATAAAAAAAAAATCGAAATATAATTAAAATAGTATATAAATAATTAAAAGATAAAGAAAAAGAATTTAGGATTTTTAAATCTTTTTTTTAAGAAATAAAGATTTTAATTTATATTAAATATTAATTTATTAATAGAATCTTTAAAAGAATAATTAAAAAGAGATTTAAATATTATAAAATTAATTATAATAAATTTTAATATTATAATCCTATAATTAGAAAATTAATTTTTTATTTTTGAAAATATATTTAAAAATAAAATTATTATTATAATTAATATACTTTTATTATTTTTAAATTAATTAAAAATATTTTAATTTTAAAAAGAAAATATTTTTATTTTTCTAGAAAAATATAATAATTTTTATAATAATTATAAGATTTTTAAGAAAATAAAAAAAAAAAGAATTATTTATTATATTTATTTTTAATATAAGAATATTATTATTATAATATTAGAATATATTAAAATAAATTATAATAAAAATAAATTTTATAAAATTCTAAAAAAAGAATATAAAAATAATAATTAGAAAATATTTTATTTTAATTAAAAGTTTCTAGAATAGATTATTAAAAAAATAAAAACTAATAAATTAATTTCTAAAATTTATATAAATTTATTTAATCGAATCTCAAATATATTAATTAATTAAAGGGAATTTAATAAAATATAATATATTAAAAAGTTTATAAAAGATTTAAATAATATAATTAAAAATAAAATCTTTTAAAATATTAAATTTAAATCTTTTAATATATAAATTCACAATTATAATAAAATATATAAAATAAAAAAAAAGTATTAATAATATAATAAATATAATAATTTAAATTATTTTAAAATTAAATAAATTTATTTTAATAAAATAATAAATAATTTATTTTTTAAAAAGAATTAAAAATATATATTTTTTTTTTTTTATTTATATTAATTTTTAAGATTTTTAAAAGTTTTATTAAAGAATATAAAAGTTAAATAATATTAATAATAATTCGAATTTTTAAAATTAAATAATTAAAATTTAATAAAATTAATAAATTAATAAAAGAAATAATAAAATTAAAAGTTTATATTATAATTTAGAATATTTTTAATAATATTATAAATAATCTAGAAAAGATAATTATTAATAAAATAAAATTTCTAATATTATTCTAATAATAATTTAATAATTAATATAATTAATTAAATAAATATAATTAATTAAATAGATTTAATTAATAAAATAAATTCTTATAATATAAAAAAGATTATAATAATAGATTTTAGAATAAATATAATAAATATAATAAATATAATAAATCTGAAAATAATAATTATAAAAATGAAAATTATTAGAATTTAGAATAGATTAAAAAAAGAATAATATAAAGGAATTCTTTTAAATTTATAAATAATATAAATATTATAAGATTTTAATTAATTAATAAAAAGTATTTTAAATATTATAATTAGATTATTAATAAAATAAAAAATTTAAAATATAAAAATTATTATATTTATAATTATTTATTAATATAATATTTAATAAAAAAAAATATATTTATAAATTTCGAAATTAATAATATTAAAAATTATTAAAATTAAAAATAAAAGTAATAATATTATTTTTTAATAAAAATCGAAAATAATTTAATTAAATTCGAATTATTATTTAAAATAAAGAATTTAATTATAATATTAATATTAGATTAATTAATTTTCGAAAAATAAAAAAAGAAATTTAATTAATTATTTAAAAATAAATAAAAATAATAAATATTTAAAGGAATTAAATAATATTATTTTCTATTATATAAAGAAATTAAAATAAAAATATAATATAAAATAATAATATAACTATTATTAATAAAGATTTTAAAATAAATAAATATTAATTCTAATTTAATTTATTAAATAATAATAAATTAGAAAATTAATATAAAGTTTTATAAATATTAATATTTATTAATATTATTAATAATATTATTATTATAAATAAAAAAATTAAAATAATAAAAAAGATTAAATAGATTTTAAAAAAATAAATATATATAAAAGAATAAATCTCGTGAATAAAATTATAAAATAAAATAAAAGATTTTTATTAAATTAAAAATATTATAAATAAAATAGAAATGAATTTAAATTAAAATATAGAAATTTAAATAATATTAAATAATAATTTAAAGGAAATTATTAAATGAATAATAAAAAAGAAATAAATAATTCCTTTTTTTAAAATTAATAAAAATAAAAAAATAATTATAAATATTTTTTATATATTTAATTTAATTATAATCTTTAATTATTAATAAAAAAAAAATATTTTATATATTTAAATAATCGAAATAGTAAATATTATATATAATAATATATTAGATTTAATAGAATATAAAAATAAATTTAAATATATTTTTATAAAATTAAATTTATTAAAATTAATTATAATATTTATATTTATTTTAATAGAAAGAAATTTATTTATTTAAAAAAAATTAATAGAATCGAGATTTATAATATTATTTTTATATTTTCTAATTATTTTTATAAATCTAATTAAAAAGTAAATAAATATAAAATTAATTAATATTAAAATCGAAATTAATATTTTTTTTAAATAATTTATATAAAAAATCAAATATATAATTTATAATATAAAATATTATATTATAATAATAATTAATAAAAAAAAATCGAATTTATTAAAATAATAAAAATTAAAATTAAAATTAAAAAAAAAATTAATTATATAAATATTTTTTTTTTAATTTAAAAGTTTAATAAAATTCTATTTAAATAATCTTTTATTAATTATATATAAATAATAATATTTTATTAATTAAATAATTTAATAAATAAAAGATTTATAAATTCTAAAATCGGA
>KZ613488.1:6329-68798 GCA_002865625.1 Hyaloscypha hepaticicola
TTACTTTTAATTATTTATTTATTATTTATATAAATTTAATATATATTATATATTTTAATTATTTATTTATATTATAATTAATTAATTTTAAATAAGTGAAATAAATATTATTTTAAATTTAATATATATTATATATTCTAATTATTTATTTATAATATAATTAATTAATATTTATTAAAATCCGTTTTATATATATATATAATTATAATTTTTCAAAATTATTTTATTAAAATAATTATTATATAATTATTTATTTAATATAATTATAAAATAATTAAAATAAATTTATATATTTTAATTATTTATTTATATATTAATAAATTAATTATATATAATATTATTTTAATATAATTATAAAATAATTAAAATAAATTTATATATTTTAATTATTTATTTATATTTTAATTAATTAATTATAAATAAAATTATATAATATTATATATTTTAATTATTTATTTATAATATAATTAATTAATATTTATTAAAATTTATTTTTTATATATATATAATCGCGATTTATAAATAATTTATAAATATTATAATTTTAAGAAAATTATAAAATAATTAAAATAAATTTATATATTTTAATTATTTATTTATAATATAATTAATTAATATTTATTAAAATTCGTTTTTTATATATATATAATTATAATTTTCTAAAATCGTTTTATTAAAATAATTATTATATAATTATTTAATTATAAAATTTATTTAAATTAATTTAATAATTAATTTAATATAAATAATTTTATAAAAAACTTTTTAATTAAAAAATTAATTATTATTTAATATCTTTTTAATTAAAAGAATTATAAAAAAACTTTTTTAATATAAAATATAATATTTAATTATTTTTATTTAAATATATATTTTTTAAAAAATTATTTTTTAAATTAAATTTAATATAAATAAAAATATAAATAATTTTAAAAGGAATTTTTAATATAATTTTAATATTATTTAATAAAGAATATTAAAATTTATTTATTAATATATTAATTATAAAATATAATATAATTTTTTAATATAATATAATTTTTAATTAAATAATATATAATATTATAAAATAAAATAAAAATCCTTTTATTAAAAATAAAAAATTATAAAATTTCTTTTAATTTTTAAAATTTTTATATTTTTTTAATATTATTTTTTTAATAATTTAAGAATTATTAATTTAATTATTAATATTTTTTTATATTTATATAATTTAATTTCTCTTTTATTATTAAATAGAATATAAGTCTTTTAATATTTTCTATTTTTAAATTTTAATTATAATTTAATTAAAATATTTAAAAATCTAAATTATAATTTTTATAAAATTCTATTAATAAATCTAATTATAGATTTTTTTATATTATTTTTTTAATAATTTAAAAATTATTAATTCGATTATTAATATTTTTTTATATTTATATATTTTAATTTTTCTTTTATTAATTAATATAATATAAATCTTTTTATATTTTTTATTTTTAAATTTTAATTATAATTTAATTAAAATATTTAAAAATCTAAATTATAATTCTTATAAAATATTATTAATAATATTAATTAATTTAATTATTATTTAATAATATTAAAATTATATACTTTTTAAATTAATTTATAAAATTTTATTTATTATTATATTTTTTTTTTTTATAATATATAAGAAAATAAAAAAGAAAAAAAAAAGATTTATAAAAATAAAAAAATAAAAAAATAATAATTAATTATATTTTAGAATATTATTTTTTAAACTTTTTTATATAAAATATTTTTAAAATATTTAATTATATAAAAAATTACTATTATTATTTATTAAATTATTAAATTTAAATATAATTTATTAATATAATATATTTGAGTTTATTAAATTAATAAATCTATTTTTTAAAAGACTTTTAATATTTAGATTATAAATAAAAAATAAATTAAAAATTTAATTTTATTATTTTTATAATATAAAAATTATTATAAAAATTATTATTAAATTATAAAATTATAATAATTTAATATTTATTAAATATTAATTTATTATAATATATATTTTTAATAATATTTAAAAATAATTTATTTTATTTCTTTATTCTTTTTTCTATTAAAAATAATTTATTTTATTTCTTTTTTTCTTTTTTTAACTTTTGATTATTTTCTTTTTTTTATTAATTCTTTTTTTATTTTTTAATTATTTATAATAATAGGAATTTAATAAATAATTAATATAATATAATTTTTTTAAAATTAATTAAAAATATTAAAAATATTATATAATTAATTAAATTTATTTTATTATTATATTAAAAAAATAAAAAAAAATATATTAATATAATTTTAATTAATATAATATTAATTATAATTATAATAAAATAATTTTATTAAAAATTGAATTTAGATTTTAAAATTAATAAATTTTATATAATATTATTTTATTATAAAGTCTTTTTAATTATTATAATTTAAATATAATATATTTAATTTAATTTTTATTATATTATAGAAATTTTAAAAATAATATTTTATTTTAATATATAAACTTTTTAAAATAATTTAAATAATTACTTTTTTATTTTATATTATTATTAAATAATATAAATATTTTAAATCTATTTATTAAATTAATAATATTAAAATTAATTATAATTTTATATTTCTAATATTTAAATTAAAAAGTTTCTTATATAAAAATTAGAATTATAAATTTTATATAAAATATATATTTATTTAAATTCTATTAAAATCTATTAAATCTATTTAAATTAATTTAATAATTAATTTAATAAAAGTAATTTTATAAAAATACTTTTAATAAAAAAATAAATTATTATTTAATAACTTTTTAATAAAAAAAATTATTCGAAAACTTTTTTAATATAAAATATAATTTTTAATTCTTTTTATTTAAATATAAAATTTTTATAAAATTATTTTTTAAATTAAATTTAATATAAATAAAAGTATAAATAATTTTAAAAAAAACTTTTAATATAATTTTAATATTATTTAATAAAGGATTTAATATTATTTAATAAAAAATATTAAAATTTATTTATATTTTTTATAATTCTAATTATAATATTTATTAATATATTAATTATAAAATATAATATAATTTTTTTATATAATTATAATTCTAATTAAATAATATATAATATTATAAAATTAAATAAAAAATCCTTTATTAAAAAGAGAGAATTATAAAATTCCTTTTAATTTTCAAGTTTTTAATATTTTAAAAATTATTAATCTAATTATTAATATTTTTTTATATTTATATAATTTAATTTCTCTTTTATAAATTAATATAATATAAACTTTTTAGTATTTTCTATTTTAAAATTTTAATTATAATTTAATTAAAGTATTTAAAAACTTAAATTATAATTTTTATAAAAATTGAATTATAATTATAATTTTTATAAAATATTATTAATAATATTAATTAATTTTAAATTTTATTTATATATATTTTCTTATATTTTTATTTAATTTTATATATATAATAAAAATTAATAAAATATTTTTTAAAATATTTAATTATTTTAATAATTATTTTAAAGAAATTAATAATATTAGATTAATATTAAATATATAAATAATATTAAATATTTCTATTAATAATATTAAAATTATAATATATATAAGAGTTTTTATTTATAAAATAATTAATATTAATTTTAAATTTATTAATAATTTAAATATATTAATAATTATAAATTAAATTAATATTATTATTAAATTTTATTAAATTAAAGATTTTAATAAAATAAATTTAATAATATTTATAATTTTTTTATTTAATTAAAAAATAGACTTAAATAAAATTAAATATTTATTTTAAAATTTAATTAATAAAATATTTTCTAGAATTATTATTTTTATTTATAATATAATTTAGATTATTAATTATATTATTTAAGATTTTATAATTAATTTAATATTATTTCTTATTTTTAATTTATATAATAATTTAAATTTATTATAAAATAATTATATAAGAATAAATATTTTTTAAAATAATAAAATTATTTATATAAAATAAATTAATAATAAAATTATTTTTCCGGAATATTAAATTAATTATAAAAATATAAATAAGAATTTAAAAATAAAAAATATAATTTTTAAAAAAAAATATTAATAAAAGATATTTTAAAAATATTTATAATAAATTTAATTAATAGAAAATGATTTTTTAAAAATAAATAATTATTTTTTTTTAAAAAAATATTTAAAAGTCTTTTTAAATAAAAAAAGAAAATTTAATTTAATATTATAATTTTATAAAAGGAATTTATAAATAGAATATTTATAGAAAAATACTATTTATTAAAAAAACTAAATTAAAAAGAAAAGAAAAAGTTCGAGAATTGAATTTTTTTTAAATATTTAAATTTTATTTATAATTCTTTTTAATTAGATTTAATATTATAAATTTCTTTTAAATTCAAATTTATTCTAAATCTAAATTTACTTATTATATATATAATCCGTCACGTGATATTAAGGACTTTAGGAATATATAATTAATATAATATTATATAAATTTAAATTATTATAATTATTAAAATTTAAAATAAAAATTATATAAAAAAAATTTTTATATAAATAAATTTTTTTTTTTAAATAATCGAGATTTATAATTAATATTTATTTATAATTAATATATATTTATATTTTAATTATTTTATTATTTTTAAAATTTAATAAAATATAAATTAAAAAAAATATAAAAAAAATTATTAATAAATCAAATATATAATTAATATTTAATTATATTTTAATATTTGAAAAATATAATATTATATATATAATATTAATATAAAGATTTTTAAATTTTTAAATTTTTTAATAATAAATTATTTTTTTTATTATAAATTTTTTATAAATATTTAAAAAAAAAGTTTTAATTAATTAAATTAATAAATTTATTATAAAAAAAAAATTTTTATAATTTATATTATTAAGAATTTTATAAAAAAAATAATTAAATAAAAAATTTATAAAAATTAAATTATTTATTTTATTTTAAAAACTTTTATTTATATAATATAAATAATTTATATATTAAATCTAAATATATATTTTATATTAAATACTTTTTTAATTAAATATTATTTAATTTTAATATTATTTTAACTTTTTATATTTTTTTATAAATAAATTTAATTAATATATTTTTTTTTATTTAATTAATAAAAGTAATTTATTAATATAATATTATAATTAAAAATATATATAATTAAAATAAAAAAAACTTTTTAATTAATTTAATATATATTTTAAAATATATTTTTATAAAAAAATTATATAATAATAATTAAATTATATTAATAATTTAAAATAATATTAAAATTAAATAATATTTTTTAATTATTAATAAATATTTTAATTATATAAATATAAAATTTATTATTATTTATAATTATTTTAAAAAAAAATTTATATTATTTTTTTATTTAATATAATAATTATAATCTTTTAATATTAATTATTTTTTTTTATTATTAATTTATTATATAATTAAATTAAAAAAAATTATAAAAAAGAATAAAAATTTAATATTTTTTATTAAATATATATTTTAATTAATTTTTAAATTTATATAAAATAATTTTATAATTAAAAAGAATATTCCTTTAATTTTTATAAAATATAAAATATAATTAATAAAATTAAATATTATTTTAAATATTATTATAATTTAATATCTAAAAATACTTTTAAATAATTCTTTAAATAAAATATTTATTTTATATATAATAAAATAAATATAATAATTTTCAAAAATCTATAATAAAAAACTATTAAAAAAAGCCTTTTATAAGTTTATTAAAATTAATAAAATAAATATAATTTGTATTTTAATTATAGAATATTATATAAATAGATTAAAAGAAGTTTTATAAATAGAATAGAAAAAGAAATATTAAAGAAAAAAGTTCAATTTAATAAAAGAGTCTTTAAATAAAGTCCAGTTCTTTAAAATAAAAAAAGTAATAATCGTGTAAACTAGAAAGACTAAAAAGATAATATTAATTGAGAAGGAGAAATTGAATAAAGAGAAGAAGAAAAAAGAAAAAGCTATTACTAAAGTTATAAAGGAAGTCTTAATAGTTAAGGAAAAGTATTGGAAAACTGAATAATAGGAGATTAATAAATAAATGAGACTTGAGGAGTATAATCAGGGGATTTTGGATCGGGTGAATATTCATAAAGCAATTACAGTCATTAAGAAAGAGACTATAATAATCGTAAAAGCTACTAAAAAGGCCAAACCTTCTCGAATAGTTATATTAAGGGTTGGGTCCACGATTCTAACTAGTTTGGGGTCAGAGGAACAGATTATAGTTGAAGAACCGGAGAAGGAAGTAAGGGTAATAGTATAGTAGACTAGATTAGGGAAACAGATTATATTATTATAACGCCTTCGAAAATGAAAAATCCTAGTCGGCCAATCTAATACGCCTACTTTAATCACTTTATATTTTCATTTTTAGCTCAATTGATTATGTGGTTATTTTTAAATTAATTATTTAACTTGATGGGGTGCTGTAAAAATCAGCTGTGCATTGACTGTACGCGTGCATTGACTGTGGATCTCGGTTATCTTTCTCGTAGTTTTTACCGAATTCAACTATCTAGTGACGCGATGCATTAGTAGTGCAGCGAAAAGAGGTGGTACATAGCGCGTATATACTGGACATATATAATGAATTCAAGCATGAGCAATCCAGAAGTCGTGTATTATAAATATGAAGCCAAGCTCCGGCTCTGTAGGTCCAAGAAAAATCTTCAGAGATAATCTTCGTCTCCTTCCTCTATCCGTACTGCATCCAATCCTTCATCCGCTTATATTGATCTTCGATTTTATTCACCACATTTTCCGTCACATATCAACAAGTCACTATTAGTGTCTATTCTTGACTGAAGAATTTATACCATGATTCTTTTTCTGATGCCTCTAACACTCCTGCTGAGAGCATATCATGTTCAAGCAAAAGCGGTCTTTGCTCACTTCATGATAAGTTATCACCACTAGTGTCACTAGCTATCCGAACTCTCGACGCATTACTCATAAAGTAAATAGGTATCAAATGCTGCTAACTTCACCTTGAGCGACTGGGAAAGCGATATCGAACTGGCACAAACGTCCCTCATTCAGGCTTTTGCGCTCAACATAGCCTATAATCAGAGCAACGGACCTCAAATAGCCAATGCCTTCACCGCGGCAAATAATCTTGGCTTTCAACTCTTCTTCTCCTTCGACTACGCTGGGAATAGGCCGTGGCCAGAGTCGCAAGTGATTAGCCACATTCAGCAGTATAGCTCGGACGACTCCTATTATCATTATAATGGAAAGCCATTCGTCTCGACCTTCGAGGGTCCCGAAAAGGCTAGCGATTGGATCAACATCAAAGCGCAAACGGGCTGCTTCTTTATGCCGGACTGGCCATCTCAGGGAGCCAAAGCTGCCTTGGAACTAGCTGGTGGAGTCGCCGACGAGCTCTTCAGCTGGGCTGCATGGCCATGGGGGAACGAGAATATGAACACGTTACACGTACGTGGATGCTTCATACTTCCAGTACCTGGACGGGAAGCCGTAAATGATGCCAGTCTCTCCGTGGTTCTATACTAACTTGCCCGGCTACGACAAGAACTGGCTCTGGCGGGCGGATGACCTTTGGTTTGATCGCTGGCAGGAGACGCTCTACCTACAACCCGACTTTGTTGAAATTATCAGCTGGAACGATTACGGCGAATCTCATTACATTGGACCTCTCCATGACAACGCTTTTGAATTATTCGCGGTCGGTAAAGCAGCCTATAACTATGCCGCAAACATGCCACATGATGGCTGGCGGCTCCTCCTTCCCTTCTCCATCGGTATGTATTTGGACAACGACACGGCTATCACGCAGAAAGGGCTAGTATTCTGGTATCGACTGCAACCAGCTTCGGCATGTGGTACCGGGCAGACTACGGGCAATACCGCGTCCCAGCTACAGATTGAGTTTCAGCCATACGATGTCGTGCAAGACAGGGTCTTCTATACTGCGCTTTTGGTATCACCTGCTGACGTTTCCGTCAGTATTGGTGGGTCCTCTCAAGCTGGAACGTGGACTTCCACTCCTGATGGCGGAATTGGCTTATATCATGGCAGTGTAGCATTCAGCTCGAACCTAGGAGTAGTATCTGTCAGCGTGTCTAGAGCTGGAAAGGTCATCATGCAGAATTCAGGGCCAACGATTTCGAAGACCTGTACGGACGCTCTCGAGAACTAGAATGCGTAGGTGGGTGAAGCCACGGGTGATTCAGTGTCTATAACGCCCACATCGCTCACTGGTAAAGTTTGCATCAACGGGACTGGAGCGTACAATTTTGCAGGGATTTGTGAAATTGGTTGCTCCCTGGGTTACTGTCAGATTGGAGCGTGCCTGTGTACTGAGATGGGTGCGCAGAGAGCGAAACTTTCAGCGAAAAATATCAAGGGCTATCCAATCGCTGGCGAGGATGCGAGCTGCTCAGGCCTCTGCGCTTTTGACTGCAATTATGGATACTGTCCGCCTAGTGCTTGCGGAACTGTATCTGTCCCTCTGACCACGCCCACAGTCTCTGACTTTCTTCCTCCGGCCTGCATTGCCGGAACAGGTGAGGGAAATTGGGAAGGACTTTGCAGTTTTAGTTGCAACTATGGCATGTGTCCAATCCATCTGTGCACCTGCACGGCCCAAAGAGCTCTCGTTGAACAGCCTTTTGCCAACAGCAGCATCACAGGGAGTCCAATTGGCGGTGTGAACGATTGGGGGCTGTGCGAGTTCGCCTGCCCCCGTAAGTACTGTCCGGAAGGTGCATGCACATCAACCATAACACATCCAACGACCACCACTTCGCCGCATCCAACAATAACCTCAACGCCCACCTTCATCCCATTCACTTTCCACAATGAAGACCCTGATCAAGGGATCGACACCACCTTCTGCGTCTGTTCCGACAAGACATTCCCAGCGAGCACAAATACGCACGTCACGCCGCCCAACAGCTGCGCCTATACGAGTCTCCGCACCGCAACCATCAGTATCACCACGGTTGACGTCGTGACTACACTCAAGGCCGAATGTGAGGTGTGCACCCTGTACGGCGTTGGTGGCGCCGAGTGTACCTCCCTCCAAGGTGCGTGCCTACTCCTACGACACCAGCGTACCCGACGCCGACCGGCTTAGCAATTATCGTCTTCAGCGACTATCTTTGTCAGGACTATGTCGCGGGCTACACCTGGGAGCAAAATCAGCAGTGCTGCAACACTGGCGTTGACATCAACAGCTACATTATAACCGAGGAGTCTGACGAGTGCAATACCTCCACTAACGGCGAATTTCTGGACTGGTACATCTCCGTGGGTTGTTACGCCTGTGAGTATCTCCCGCCTGTTCTTCGATTTAGTAAAGATGGCTGACAAATTTATCTGACTGTAGCCGGGAACATTGGCGGTGGCTGTGGGGCTGGGGGGACGGCTGGGAAGTGTTTACAAAACTATTTCTCGGGTTCAGCGCAGTATGTTATCTCCGCGTTCAACTTCGGTATCTCATCAAAAAGAGATGTTGTCGATAATGCAATCTTGAGAGGCGAATGAGGCTGTTAAATAATTGAGACACAATGCTTGGGAAATAGACAGCGGAGAAGAGTCCAAGGTCCCAAAATTTCGCACTTATTCTCCAGGTATAGCGACATGATTGAGACAACGCTAATGCGGCCTCCTCCCATAAACAAAATGTCTGGTATCTTTAGCATTGACCATTACGTCTGGAAGGAGGCGGGGCGAGACACTTACATTTTATACAGTGATCTCACCTTGGGATCTTTCATTTCCCTTCGAATCCCAGCTAGAAAAGCCTCAACCTTCAAAGCATCCCACCCCGCAACACGGGTGAGCAAGCCAAAAGCGATACCATGAAGTCCTTCTGTCATCTGAAATTGGTGAAAAAGGCCAACTTCTCGCATCCGTCGGTCAGGCATCCAGCCACCAATTGGCAAATCAAAAACAGTCTCGGTAACCCCCTCGAATCCAGCTTTCTCAAGCATTCCATGGAATTTCTGCGCCACAGCAAGGTCGATGCCAACTCCCTTTCCAACTTCAGAGAGGACATCGTAAAAAGCCTGGATCTGAGAATCCTTGGGTAATGAATTATCATATGAGGTTGGAATAACGTGCATTTCAACAATCTCGATGTGGCCACCCGGCTTGAGAGTACTGAAATCAACTATTAGCAGGGCGCGAGAAAGGGGTAACAACCATGAGTACCGCATTGCCTGGTCGAAAAGCTTTGGCCAATCGCGGATCCCATGGAAAAGATAGCGGCAATGTATAAAATCCATGCTGGCTGCTTTGTAGAGCCATTCTTCTTCAGCATCATCGATCTCAAAATTGAGATTGGGAGGAACCCTGAGATTATGAGCATAACTACTTTGATAAAGGTTCTGCATCTAAAAATCAAGTACTAAACCCCAAGGAGATTGTAGATTTGTCTTGACTAAAAAAATTAGTTGACATACCAGGCGGGTTGAATGGGGCTTAGGTCTGTTGCAACCACCTAGAAGAAATTAGTGAATGGCTCTAAGGGTTTATACTTTTTCTATACTTGAGCCGAAGGGTATGCATCCGCTCCATGGTTGCAATGTTAGTTAGCTTCACACATGCAAGGTAGACAAACTGACCAAATTCAATGGCCCAGATACCTATGACATGTTAATGCAATAATCTTCACATAGAGACGAAGGAGATACCTGTTCCCGTTCCTATGTCTAGAACACGCTGAGGATGGCTGCCTATCGGCGCCTAGGGGATAGCAGAGTCAGCAAACGTGAATTATGTCCGGAAATGAGAACACTTTCTATTGCTCGACACAGTCTAATCACCAGCGCTTATCAGAATTCGTGGCGCAGACCTGAGTTTCAATATACTATAACTTATGGAACATTTGTAAAGCAACGAGCCACTACTTTTTAAAGTGTTCCTCCGATTAGGGAACATTTTAAAAAAGCAAAATAGCAGTTAGGCTCTAAATGTCCCTTGAGCTATAGTACACTGAAAGCTAGTATTGCGTCATAAATTCTGATGACCACTGGTGTAATGAGAGAGGAACAGTTGCCTCGCTAGGACATACCAAATGAAGTCGACCCTCTGTTATCAGCATGGAAATGTGATGTTTGATGTCTTCTCGGTCCATCTCGTTCTAGTAAGAATTGTTAATCAATGCAAATTGATGGGTTTGAAATGTGGGAAGTGATAGAATTACCTCATCATTGGGGAGCATGTAGCGTCCGGCCTTATAGCCGTGATATCTTTTGATCTTAGACTGACGTGCCTTGACAGAATAACAATTCTCACCTTCGTCCATTTTCAAAGACATAATCTTCTGCTTCAGAGAGGAGGGACGCATATTCGGAAGGCCTTTCGTTGTCTTAGCATCAGAAGAACTGAGAGCATTCAAATTCACACACGTTACATCGTCACCAAAAGCAGAGTCTCCTTCCCCCTCTCCCTCTCCAAAGTCCGAAGTATCCTAGATAGGTCATCAGTGATTGAAGTTACGTGGAAAGTCTCACAAAGCAAATGCGTACTTCGCCATGGATTTCATTGGATGGCGAGCTCACTTCTAGCAGGTTGGTAATCCCAGGTTCGCCAGTTAGAGTCGGGGAGGGATTTCCGGCGCTGGATTGTCTGGACTCGTTTGGCGGTGAATCTTCATGGCTATGCTCAGGGCTGGTCGGATCGCGACATCGCGGAGGGGAGGAAACGCCCTTTTCCATTTGGTTAAATCGCTTTGCAGCTCATAAGGAGATGTGTCCGAAGCGTGGAGACTTGGGTTTGAGCTCATGAATTGCATCAGGAGGCTTATCTGACAGTTCATCTGTCGGGCCATCACGAGCGCGCTAGACGATCACGTGAACGGCACAACGAGCCCCGTGTTCAGGCTATATAGGTACGTAATATACCTACTTTCGATAACACCCCCACAGTACTATGCTTGGCAAGCTTGCGATAGCCAGCAAAGCAGCACTGGGTTCTTCAAAGGTTCAGCCGAGTAGTCAGCGACGACTTCAATGTCTAAAACTACACGGACGTTGAAAAGGGGAAGGCTCTGAAGCTGTTGGACTGTGAGTCATATAGAATACAATTTTCCATACCCCCTTACACATAGATCACTGGGTAGGCAGAGTTTGTATTGTCCGAAAGGTTTTTGGTACATCAAAGAGGTGTGCCGCTTTTTGAGTCCGAAACAAGGCATATGGCCGACCCGTGTCTTGTATGCTGAGTAAGTAGGGTCTCGAACCACAACACATATCTCCACTTCTCAATTTCTGAAGACTTCGAAGTCTTCATCATCATCCTGGCATCAATACACTTCGTGGAGTGTGTGGCTGAAATTTGTCATCATCCTCGAATCCTGTGCTTCGCCCGACCGAAATGGCATTGCCTGGGTGGCAAGAAAACCCCGCTCTACATGTTCTCATAATTGGGGCTGGTACGGGCTTCTTCCAAGTACAATTCCTCAGGCATATGACTAACATATGTAGGTGTTACTGGATTACTCATTGCACAAGGTCTTAAGAAGGCATGTCCACGAGCAACAAAATAATTCTACATGGTCACTCATCAGAGGCGCGTCCAAGCTAACGCAGGCACAGAATGGCATCGACTATTCGATCTTTGAGTCTGACTCTACAAGCTCTCGCCCAAGAAGTCGAGAATGGGGAATGTCCATTCACTGGTCACGTCCTCTATTGAAGGAACTTCTCCCAGAGCATCTTCTGGGCAAAATCGGAGACGCTCAAGTGGATCCCACTTATGATACATCCAATCCAAAAGGTTACGCAGTGCCATTCTACAACGGCAAGACAGGAGACCACATTGTAGATATTCCAATGGTCAACGCGATTCGCGTTTCCAGGCGTAAAATGCGTGCTCTTTGTTCCGAGGGCATAAACATTCAAGTATACTCCTAATCACTTTTCCCAATTGTCCTGGATTCTAATTCGATTATTTAGTATGGCAAAAAGCTCGTTTCTATTGCTTCCACAGTTTCTGATGTCACCGTAACATTTGCGGATGGAACAAACGCTACAGGCTCAGTTTGCATTGGAACAGATGGAGCGCAGTCTGCTGTGCGTCAATTGGCCTTGCCGGGCGACGCAGGCAAGGCCATTCCTCTGGATGTCATTCTGTACAATATGGATGTCTGTTATGGTGATGCTGAGAGAGCCAAAGCTGTGCGGAAGGTTCATTTCATGAACTCCGTAGCATTGCATCCAGAGAAGAATCTTTCAATATGGACATCTAGCAGGTCATCAGTGTCCATTCTTCATAGCCTCTGGCTAACTTCCAGCAGTTCAAGAGGTTCCTGATGCGCAAAAACCAGAGACCTGGCACTTTCAGATCATGCCAACTTGGCTTGCCGATGGTAAAACTCACGAAGGTGGCGCCAATGGTCTAGCAGAGCTCAGGGAGCTTGCTAACCACCTTGCCGAGCCTTGGAAGTCTTCTATTTTATGGATACCAGAAACAACCGATGTTAAATGCAATTCTGTTTCCTATTGGCCCACCCGTCATTGGGACAGTCAACGTGGTACACTTACACTGGCAGGAGATAGTGCACATCCAGTCCCACCCCATCGCGGGCAAGGATTAAACCATGGCATCGCAGACGCACATAACTTCATTAAGGCGGTTTTGGAGATCAAAGAGGGGAAAAAGTCCAAGCATGCAGCAATCGAGGAGTATAATGCTGAGCTGGTCAAGAGGGGAGCTGATGAAGTTGAAACCAGTCGAAGGAATGCGCTACTGGTCCACGACTTTGAGTACGTCTAATTTTCATATGAGTTTGCTATTGTGGGAGCCCATAGACCAAAACTGGTCTTGGGAGTCAATCTGATCTTGTATCTTGGCAGCTCGACTTTTCAGTTTTTCAGCTCTCGTTTTGTGGTCAGAAACCCCCGTGCTAAGCAGACCATAGAAAATTTATGGATTCGCCGGTGCTTAAGCAAGGATACGCTAAATCTAAGGTAAATTGAGTAGCATAATTGGCCATATATAATGCACGAAGCATAGCAGACTGGTTCTATAGTCACTTTTTAGGTTGGAAAGAATGTTCCAGAGCGGTGAATGGTTGCATGTTCAGTGTTTCCTCCCTTGCCATCGCAAAGCACTGATACTTCCATGTAAAAGAATAATGATAGAGTTATTATACTCTATGCGATAGCACGGAGAGTTTCTGGAACGTGAGAAGTTTTCGCAATTTGGAAGCCTGTATGAATTTCCTTCTGACACTGGCTTCGAAATGATAGTTCGAAACTGCGTTTTGGTGGCCATTACTTCGTACCCCATCCCACAATTTGCAAAAGATCAGCGCATTCTGAGGGCTCTGGAACGCTCTATCGTATCTTTGAACATGTTGTCGTGTGACCACTTATTACTTTTCCAAGATCAGACCTACAGCACGTGAAAGGTTCTGGGGGGGAAAGTGGTGCTTTTGGACGCCACGACCAGGAAGTAATAAATAGTCATTCTTCCCACTGGTAGAGTTTCAGCCTTCTTCGAGGCGGAGCATGTGCATCTCGCAAGAAGTAGAAATGCCATTGAGCCTTTCCCCGGGATCAAATCCCGACAAGGGATGTGGGACATTGACGAATGATTATCAGGTCATGGTCACTCACGAGGTTGCATGATTTTCCGAGGTTGCGTGATTTCTCGAGGCTGCGGAGGTAACATATATTCTAGTACAGAACCTCAGAAAACGAGTCATTAAGTTACTCATCATTCAACTCTTTACCACTTTGAAACACAAAGTCCAATATCAATCATGCCAACACATACTAATCACCACAATGGTGACCACCCCTTACCACCGCATGAGGAGCCCCCTCGTCACCATTCTTTCTCTGACAGTGCTACCCTAGCCGTGGGGGCAACAGGAGCCGTTGTTGCAGCAGACGAACTCTTGAAGATGACGGACGAAGAAGACTCCAAGACAGCAAGTCTGCTCAAGGCTGGCGTTGGAGCCGCCGTTGCAATCGGAGCATATGAACTCCTGAGACGGCAAGAAGAAAAAGGAGAACCAATCGACCACGGCTTCTCTCGGTCACGCTCTCGGTCTCAGAGCCGGAGTCCCTCTCGACATAGATCGAGCAGCCATGCCAGTCAAGCAAGTCATAGTTCTCAGCAGGTCAAGCACCATAAGCGTCACGTTTTGGAGGAGGTGATCGGAGCGTACAGCTTGGGGAGGGAACTTCTGGGGGACAGGAAGCACCATATTGCACATCTGGTGGGGGAGGCTTTAGGAGCAACGGGGTTGATACAGGAGTTGAGAGCGAGAGACAAGTTGGATGAAGATGAGCGGCCGAGGAGATGAGAAAAGCTGGTGCTGCTTGAGGGACTGGTTTTTGCGTCTCAGTGTTGCTTTCGAGGCGAATATTCTTATTGTATGTGCGTTTTGTTTGAAGTATTAGTATTTGAAATGGAATCTGAACGAGTTGGTTTGATTTGGAGAAGAAAGTTCGTTGACCCATGTGATCGAGGGTGTTGAAGGGTGCCTGGCAGCCTAAGGCAGCCAATAGGGCCTGGCACCCGTTTCATTGCACGTCTCACTAGCAGTTCTATATATGTGGCCTGAATGCCCTCCGTAGTTTGTTCTATACAGTTGACAATATACTTGATTTGCCCTAATTAAGTTCCTTCGTACAATTCTTTATAATTACTATCCTTGAATTAGAGATATAATATCTAACAGATTATAAGTCCGGATACTTAATCGCTACTACAAGAATCGTGATACAGGCCGTTACTATTAGTATAGGGCTAATAAAGGCCCAAATCTTATTGAAATGGAGAATAACTCGACTATTAAGAAGGTCGGGATTACTAAACTGAACGGTTCAAACTACTGGATATAGATTATAATAACTAGAACTATAATTAAGGTAAAGGATATATAGAATACTATTAAGTAATCAGTTCCGGAGACTAAAATATTCGAAAAGATTACAGATAATAGAATAGTTAAAGAAAAAGTAATTGTAACAAGTAAGACTAATTGTATAATAGATATAAAGACTAAAATAGTTATTATAGAATATTATAAATAGGAGATATTATCTAAGATATTCTATTTACGGATTATAAAGGAATAATAGAAGATACTTGAATATTCTTACTTATTTACAGGTAGATAGTAACTATTTACAGTCCTCTAGAAGTTTTACGGGTTTATACTAAAACCAGAAGTATCCGTGAGTTTAATTATTACTAGTCTATAAGAGACACGAATAGATATCTTTAATATTAATCCCTTATAAAAACCGATAGACGAGTCGATTACTATTATCTTATTTAACTTATTATAGATAATTAATCCCGCTTATAGACCGATTATATTCTAGTTTGAGTTATAAGATATCTATAAATTAGATATAATTATTAGTTATTTAAAGGAAGTAGAGTGGAGATTAGTAATAATAATCGTATAATAAGAGACAGTTCTATAAATTATAGATAAGAAGGGCGGAAAGGGAAAAGGAAAGAAGGAAAGGAAGTACTAGTATTATAAGAAGAAAGGATATATAAAGGTCAAGTATCCAAGTTAACTGAAGGATATAGACAAAGACTATAAATATATAATTAAATACTCCTAATAAGAGAAAGTAAAGACCGAACTATTATTGACTTCTGGAACTAAAAGTAATTCTTATTAATTGAGAAAGTGCAAGTTACGGACAAGTATATAAACAAAGTCTATTAGCAGATATCCGAAAGTATTTATAATAAGTAAAAGTGACTAGTTAATTCAGGTATAACTAGTTATATAATACCAGATTATATAGTATTTATTGAATATACTATATTGAGTATAGAATAGTCTATAATAATTATAAACGGATCGATATTATCTGGAATTGATCGGGAATAAATAAGAATACCTATTAGTATTAATAGATATATAAGGAATATTATCCTAACGGATATATTATATATATTACAAATTACTAGAAACTTAATCTTTATAGTACAGTTATAAGATAAGAGAATAGTAATAGAGACTACTATTCTATTCGGAAAAATGACTCTGATTATCAAGTATTAAGATTATAAAGTAGATATAATAAATAGAATAGAGAAGTTATATATATTGGATATATTAATAGAGTATATAATATTTATAAAGTTTATTACGGATTAATAAGAGAGTATTATAGATAGACAGGGATCAGTTCCGGACTATTAAATATCTAAATATACCTATTAATACCAGAGACTCGGATATCTTAGTCTATAATTTATTAAGAAAGTATATAAGATTATTAAGAATATACTATAATCGATTAAGTAAATAAAGGACTAATCAGTTTACAAGATCTATACTCTAATAAAGAAAATATAAGTAATCAATCGGTCCAGTCCTGAAAGGAGTGTGGAATTGCTAATCCGGGTATTCTTAGACTTTTGAGGACTATACTATAAACTAATATTTATAAATAAAGTATATATATTTACATTTATAAATAATTATATAAGGAAATCATGGATTATATTAATCAAGTTATAGATTATATTATTATTTATTTTTGTCTATTAGAAGATATATATTAAGAAACAGAACGGTTTTAAGATTAAGGCAATATATTATAATAATACACTAGAGTATAAGGTAATAGAAGGACTTATTTTATTAAAAAAAGGAATTGCTCTTAAACTTATAACAGTCTACTCGCTATAACAGAATAGAGTGACAGAGCGGTTAAATAGAATACTGATTATTATAGTCAGGTCTATACTATAGTATATTAAACTACTATTAAGATTCTGGGACTTTGCGGTTATTATAGTCTATTACTTATAGAATAGGATATTAATTAGACTAGACAGAAAGTGTCCGGAAGAAGCGTTTACGGATTATAAGATATCTGTAGACTATAATAGAACCTTTAGTTATATTATATATACTAATATCCCCAAAGAGACTTGTAGTAAACTTGAACTAGTAGCCAGAAAGATAATTCTGATTGGGTACTTACTAATATCAAAGTAATATCAGTTATACAATCCGGTAGTAAAGGAAATTATTATTACTTTAATACTTATATTTATTAAGAATGAGTTCTGGAAATGACTAGATGAGTTAGAGGAATAAGGGATAGATATTAAGAGTCTTAATCCTATAGAACCAGTCAATTTTAACCTGAATGAACTGTTTGGTATATATATCGAATATCCAGGAGCAGACAGTCCGGTAATTAAAGCTAGAAATGAAGAGTCTATAGTTCAAGAATAGTTATAAGAGACAATTACGGATATTATATAATACCAAGACAATACCGACAAATTACGGTTCCAGGGGACTAGTGGAGAAGAGATTACGGACAGAGATACGATTATAGTCAATATAGGATTGTCTATTAATACCCGTAATAATCCGCAAGAGGACAGCTCCTTACAGGCTGAGGGGGTACAGGTACTATAGAGGTGTAGCGGATATGAGAGACGCTCTACTCGATTCTTTAAACAAGTGTTTACTGTCCAAGACCGGCCAGTAATACCTATATCGTATAACGAGACAGTCAATGATCGGCTATATAGTATATACTAGAGGGACACTATTAAGGAAGAGCTCCTTAAACTCCAAGTACTTGATATCTGGGAATTTGCGGACCTACTGGATAGTAAGAGACCTATTGGGTCCAAGTGAGTATTTACAATCAAGTATACTCCCACGGGTCTACTAGACAGATTCAAGGCAAGACTAGTTATCCAGGGATTCTCACAAGTGCCTGGAGATGACTTTTTGGAGATATTCTCACTTATAGTCCATTTTGAGTCTTTATAGATACTATTAGCTATAATAGTATATCTCGATTAGAAGATATACTAGATAGATATTATTAGTATATATTCACGATTAGTTTTATATACTAATATATATATATAAGTATTTAAGGGACTATAGACAATTCCCGGAAAGGTCTTACAGGTAAAGAAATCGCTTTACGGACTGAAGCAGTTAGGCCGTGAGTGGTATTTGGAGGCCTGTAAAGGGCTGGAGGAGCTCGGCTTATACTCTATCTTTACGGATATTTGTATTTTTATTAGTAAGGATTATAAACTAATTGTGGATTTATATATTAATAATATAGTTATTCTTATAGATAATATTCAAGTTATACGAGACTTTAAGGCAGGAATAATAAAGTACTAGGAGATTAAGGATCTAGAAGAGATTAAGAAGATTCTCGGCCTTGAGATTACTAGAAATAGGGTAAAGCGGATAATTAAGATTATCCAGATAGTATATACGAATAAGATAATTATAGAATATAGTCTTATAGATACTCGTAAAGCTAGAATACTATCTGTAAGTCTTGAGATACTTGAGCCTATATCCGAAAAGGATAAGCTAGTTAATATTAACTATTACCGGAAAGTTATTAGTAAACTATTATTTTTAATATACGATTTACGACCAGATATTTGCTTTATAGTCTCGTAACTAAGTAGATATATAACAAATCCCATTGAGAAGTACTAGAAAGGTATAATACAGGTATTTAGATATATTAAGAGTATCCGCGATTTTGGAATCTCCTTCTCAGGATTTGAGAAGAAATAAAAGGTTAAGGGATATATAGATTCAGACTATACCGGGGACTGTACGGATTACAGATTAATCTATAGGTCCGTATTTATACTTCTAGGAGGTCTATTAACTTGATATTCCAGAAAGTAACGGTCCGTATCTATCTCAATTACGGAAGTAGAGTATATTACTCTATATTACGGAAGTAAAGAAGTAGTATAGTTCAGGGAACTATTCAAGGAGCTTGGTTTTGTATAATTTCTAGAGGGCTCGAGAGAGGTACAAATATATAGTAATAACCAGGATTATATTATCCTAGTTGAGAACCCTGAGGACTATGCCTATTCCAAGTATATTGATATTCAATACTACTATACTAGATAACTAGTAGAGTACGGAAAAATCAAACTGGATTATTGCCCTACCGGGGACATGCTTGCGGACACCTTAACGAAGCCATTAGGTTTTCAGGCATTTAATAGGTGTATTCAGAGGCTTGTCAGTCCGTAAGGGACCGTGAATAGGGTTATAGGAAGTATGGGATAGATTGCGGATAGGAATGAGGTCTGCTGTTCGTTGTGAGGGGGCTGTTGAAGGGTGCCTGGCAGCCTAAGGCAGCCAATAGGGCCTGGCACCCGTTTCATTGCACGTCCTCTTCGTCGGAGAAAAAACTGGCCGAAATTGGCCCCTGCGCGAACACCAAAACTACCTTCTTTAACACACGTTTTTGAGAGAATAAGAGGCAACTAAAAATTAAAAAGGTATCTATTCTTACACGAGTTATAGTAAGTCACAAGAAACTTTTTAGTTCGATTTATTAAGAAGGTAAATGCTGATATTGTGATGTTGTTTGAGGTGCCAAAATCGGCCAGTTTTTTCTCCGACGAAGAGCACGTCTCACTAGCAGTTCCATATATGTGGCCTGAATGCCCTCCGTAGTTTGTTCTGTACAGTTGACAATATACTTGATTTGCCCTAATTGAGTTCCTTCGTACGATTCTTCATGATTGCTATGGTTGAGCTGGAGACGTGACTTCCAACAGCTTCCCCGCACATCTCTGAACTTCAACAAAAAATTAGTTTATCTCCACCACATCAAACTCGATTGGCAAGCAAATATGATGCTGAATGGATAATCTATCTTTCAGATCGTGTTCAAACAGATCTCGCTCGTAAAGGATGCGAACAGGTCATCGGCCCATTAGCACTGCAGGAGGTTGAAAGCTCCGTACGCAGTGGGCACTGTTTCATTTTCGAGCATTGGCGGAACGATGCAGTCACCAAAATAGGCAGCGTAATGATCGACGAGTTTACCCACAATTATCGATTCAGTAGGGAAGAAACGAACGACATGCCTGCGAAAAAGTGGTTTTTGCATGCTTTAATGGTTGAGCCTGAGTTCCAGGGGCATAGCTTGGGGAAAGTCTTTTTGAGAAAGGGGCTAAGGATGATGGGTCAAGAGAGTGAGGAAGTTGTGCTTCTAGATTGTTTTGCAGGGAAGAGAAGCTGAGAGAACTCTATGCAAGTGTAGGATTCGTGCTTTTGCGGGAGGTGCTAGAGGAAGATTATACGGTCGCTGTTTTCATGTACAATTTGAAATGGAACAACTGGTGTGGCGTGAGTGAGGCAACAGAGTAAACCAATAAGTCTGTCACTTCTGAAGAGGACTTTTGTACAAGAGGATGGCTATTCGCGACAGGTTTCCAAGTCGAGCCGGGACTAAGACGGGACAAGGATTTTCAGGGCGTAGGAAAGGCAGCGCAGGGCCGAGTTCTGCGTTTCAGGCTGGAGTTAGTCACCCATAGGCACCCATCCAGCATCAGCAGGGCGTCTAAGCATCAACACATGAATTTCACAAATTCGGGCATGACTCTAAAGCCAACAGTCTCCCACTATATCTATCTATCAAGTACAAACTCACCAGTCAAGCATCATGTCTGTGACTCGCACTACCCTCCCCATCCAGTCGGCTGAGTGGTCAACCGACCCAACCCACTTCGTCCACGTTTTATCGAACCTGCTCTCACAGGCCGAATGTGAGGAAATAATCAGAGCATACACAAATCTCGTCCCCTCAAACCTCACAATCGGAACTGTTCGGGCACGTGAACAGTTCGATGACCCTGTCCTTGCTGCAAAGCTCTGGTCTCGCATCTCGCACTTCTACAAAGATGATAGGATCAAAGATGAGGACGGGTACTGGTGGAGGTGCAAAGGGCTGAACATCCACATGCGTTTGTCGAAGTATGACTCTGGTAAGACAAATTCACGAGAATGTGCCAGCTGAGTACTAATCATCTTTAGGGGGACGGTTTACGGCCCATTTCGATCATCGACGCATGGCCAGCTTGAATGAGCAGAGCTTTATGAGTCTGAATATCTATCTCAACACCGTGCCCGAAGAAAACAAAGGTGCTACACGAATTCTGCGCCACCAAGAGGATTTTAGGGTAGGTCAACACATGGGGCTTGAAGTTCTTGGTCAAGTCCAGCCAGTTCAAGGGACGGCTTCTGTTTTCAGAGAAACTGTGCGGCATGATGGGGAGGAGTTGGTTGATGGAGATAAGTACCTGCTGAGATCTGACATAATGTACGAAAGAGAGGGAGAGTTTGACTTTGAAAGGATCTGCAAGGGCTTGAGTGGAATTGAAAAAGCGAACAAAGCACTAAATATATTCTACGCTTTAGAGGAGGGTGGGAATTTTTCGGAAGCAGATGAGTGGCGTGCAACAGCTACTGAGTTATCATTTTTTATCTAGGAATGGAATGGCTATGATTCCAATGTACATGATGCCTCTTATTCATGTGAAAGTTTGAAGTGATGGGTGTTGTGCTTGTGCTTGTGTAGTTAAGCCCGCAAAACACTGAAACATCACTTGAAGATTAGAAATGAGTTAAGGGCGCTCTGGGGTTCTGACATATCAGATAAAGAAGTACATTGAGAAGAATGTCGTGCTGGGGAAGTAGGCCAGTGAATGTTGATTTACTCAGCCAAGATTTCACCGCATGGTCGTTGTTTTGAGGATAAATATTGGCCTCTGGATACATGTCCATAAGATTTTCTACCAAATAGCAAGCTAGCAAACTCGTAGCCCGCTCCATAGTTTTCGAACACCATGTGAAGAAGCTGCTGCTGCCGTGCATGCGCCTTTTTCAGGGCGCATCATTGACTAGTAGAAGATGTACGGGGTATGGCATGACGTATGCCGTTTCCATGGCATAAAAGGTAAGCTTTCTACTCATCGAACAATAAGTTTCCAATTCGCGTTCATGATATTCATCCCGTCAGCTCGGAAAGTATCGGGCTCGGTGTGGCTCGTAATATTAGCTTCCCAAACCATGTTCATAGGGCTTTAGACGCTATATGCAGGCCAAGCAGGAACATTAGTATCTCTTCCCACCCATCCATTCAGATCAAGATCATAAACGAAGCTTGCCCACGACTTGCTCATTAAGCTACTAAGCTCTGTGTAACTGTCACTCCTATTGGCGAAAGGATTAACACTATACCCAAGGCCATCCACATTGTTGAACACAAAAGCCACCTCTGTGAAGTGTGTAGCTCCGTAAGGCCAGCCGCTAGTTGCTGGAATGGCGTTGAACCTGTAGCAGTATGCAGAGACGTTTGCTGCAGCCCAAGTATGGCATGTCAGCCTCCGCCCAGCAATGAAAACCTCATCCCCGAAGTATGCAGCGCTTCGGCGATACATGGCACCAAATGGAGGACCAAGAATGACATCGCCGCCGAGAGTTTCAGAGCTTGGTATGGCCTTGTTGGGATCGGCTGGGTAGGCCTGCAGGATCTGTTGCACGATATTTTCGGGCCATGCATTTTGGACGTTTGTAGTTGCTAGCACATTTAGCTTAAATGCTTAAGAGAAGACTTAGGACTCACTGTTGAGATAATGGACAAAGTCAGCTGTATTGTTGATACCTTGAGGGCTGAAAGCCGTTCCTTCGTCTGTGTTTGCTCCCGAAATCAATGGGACACGAACAAAAGATCCATCTGCCAGTTGTTCGCTACCAAGTCTGGCAATAAAGTCGCCGTCGAAAGCTGGATTCCATCCACTGTTGAACTCTGTTGTGTTCAGAATATTGTTCAAAACAAATAGAGGAAGCTTTCGAAGGCAGTCCAAGGAATCGGAGCAATTGCTGCAGCCCGCGGCCTGAATGAGTGCTGCATACTTGGGCTGATAATAGTCTGATCCGTTGGTTGCAGCGGAATTTATCGGATTGCCAGACTCCATGATCCCTGCTCTGAAAAGCTTGTCGTCTCGACCATTGTAGGCAACGAGATGGAAGCCAACGCTCTCAGCCCCTGCACTCTCCCCCCAAATCGTGACTTTGGAGGGGTCACCTGTTTCTGTCAGTTGTAGATATCAAATTACGGACTCACCCGACATACCTCCAAACCTAGCGATGTTCTCTTGAATCCAATGCAGCGCCAGGCGCTGGTCCTTAAGTCCAAGATTGGTTACACCTGCACGTGCTACATCATTCCCATTCAAGAAACCAAATGGACCTAGTCGATACGCAATACTAGCTGCCATAATTGGTTTCCCAATTCTGATGGAATTTTGGACGATGAAGGATAAGTTATATCGTAGATCTGGCGTGCCCCCGTCAAAGAATCCACCTCCTGCAAAGCTGTCAGATTCGAGAATATCGAAGTAAGGATTACCACTAACCATGGATCCAGACTGCAACTGGTAGGCTCGTATTCTCAAAGCCTGAAGGTCGGACCACATTCAGATATAAACAGTCCTCGTTCTGCACAAAATCTTTAGCTGTTTGGACATTCAGGGGAATCTACACAACTTACCTGCTGGTACCCAATTTGGTCACCACCATAGCCAATGCATTCCTGAAAGTGTCAGTACGAATCTTTTGGGCGGCTCAGGGACTCACATATGCATAGTTCGTAGCAGGAAGTGCGCCACTCCATGTCCAACTCAATGACTGAGGATTCGCAAAACGAAGCTGCTCCAGAGGTGGCTGTGCAAACGGGATCCCAAGGAAGAAGTCTTGATTATAAGTCGATGAATGTGTCCCATAATAAGATCCATTGCGCACAGTTGCCACAGGCGCTAGCTCGGTTGAGGTGGTTCCGGTTCTTGAAAGTAACGGCTTGGCTGTAGTACTAGCAACAGTTGTAATTAGGGGCCAGAATAACAAATGCATGGCGAGATATGTTATGAAATGTGGTGAAAGAAAACTGAAGATCAAGAATGAGAGGACGAAAAGAGACAGTTAAATCTTGCCACTTAGTCTGGCTGTGCAAAATTCACCCGGGGAAATTGCGGGGATGTCTCCACTCTTGTCCCCATCAAAGTCGAGAACAGTATATTTCTTTGCGTCGAAGTACTCCGGTGATTTTATTTGCCCGAGAAGAGGCCACGAGAGACGTCATGCATGGTGTTTTGAGGTGGGGTCGTCGGCGACCCCTCCTTCAGCAGTTTTAATCCTTGAACTCTAGCCCAACAGGATCTCAGTAAAAATGCCGAATGTTCCTCCGCTTTTTGAGTTTCTTCCTTGACTTGAAATGACGGGGGTCCTTTGGAAAATTCTGGGGTTAAAGTGCGATGCAAGTAAGTTAGAAAGGCAGAAGAGGGCTAGGTGGAAAATAAATAGGCCCGATTGCAAGCGAAGTTTCCTTGAAAGTGAAAAGAGAAATACACACGGACAGAGAAGTGAAGGCCCTAGGCCGTTGTTGAAGAATTCGTAGCAGGTTCTACCATAATCTGAAAAGCAATGTACAACGGAAAAGTAATAAATGCTACCATAAACGGTGCCCGAACGACATAAGATCCCGAAATCTCAAATTAATATGCAGAACGCCAGCAATGAATGTCAAGTATCTTTATCTTTTTCAATCTTCATGCCATAGCTTCCTTTTCTCGAAGCTTGCCAGATCACATAAGCTTACTTTTACTTTTCCGTGTCCTTTATACCCATTTTGGAATAAGAAGGACTCGTGAGCAAGTAGCTGGAATGTCCGTGACTGGGCTCCCTCCAGCATCATCAAAGCCCTTGATTATCTGGAACAACTGGGGTGCTTAAAGGAATGAGTTACATTATTCTGGGAGGGAATTGAGAATAAGATGTCCGGGGGGTGACGAAAACAGGGAGCTACGGATATTGGACAAAGAAAAGAGCTCTTACAATTGTTATAATGATACCATTCGCAGACTATCCAACCATCATGCAATAGGTTATTCACCTGTATGCCGTTCATCCCGTTATTGTAAAATGAGCTCAATCCAGATCCAGTACTTATTGCTGTTGGTGCCCAGCGTGCCTCGTTGGTATCGAAAGAATAGGCGGTCAAGGAGAAAGGTCCTTGATAGACATCGAACTGAAGGTTCATTCCGTAGAGGAACGCCCGAGAGCCACCCGGAGCCGGAGCAAAGACCGGATCTAGACAAACCGAATTAGCTTTCTCAATAGAGCATTCCAAGGAATTGGGACATTATGTCGAGAGAGAAAAGCCAGTCAAACAAATGGAAGGGATAATTTACCAGCCAAGCCAGCACCGGTGTGGAATGTTACAACTAGCCCGAGTTAGCAATATTCAGTTCCAGGGAAACCAGTACATGCCCTCCCACCCATCGTAAGTTTTAAGTCCATTAATAACTGCCGTGCTGATATAGAATTCTTGTGTGTTATTTTGTGTTCCGGGTACCCAGGTCTGTCTAACGGCGATGTCTGCGGGTAGCGAGGATGCGACGCCAAAGATAGTAGACGCAGCTAGCGCAAGCTTCAGCAGAGCTGTCATTGTATATCAAGGTTGGATGTGAATCGATGTGTTCTGGATAAGCCGATTGGCTCACCGCAAATAGCGCTTAGAATCGGGTCGAGACAATCAAGAGGTCTGCTGGCCCCCATATTATAGGAATATAATTCGAAGTCAAGTATCTCTTGATAGCTGGTCCTGCCTTGATCTGGATACCGAACCACGTGAAGCAATGATGCAAATTGTGATAACCAGTCTTTTCTCGTATGCCTCAGAGGCGGCCGCGGGCAATTTGGTCAATATGTATATATTCTCGAAGGTTACATGAGATGATAATTCCGGGTTCAGAGACTGCACAAGCTCGCCAGACCAATGAGTTGGATAATCTCTCATCAAACGAAGTATCATCGTGGATTCAATGCTTATTCTGAGCTCTACGTAGAATGTGAGATTTGACTGGATGTTTTGGTGGAACGGAAGACGGTTTAAGCTTATCCCCACAACCGAGTGAGGCTAGCCGCATACGGAACGGATACGATCTCAACGACTTCTCCCCTTCTGTCTTCCGTAGATTATGCAAAATACACCATAACTCTCAAGTCATATTGTTACACCACACCACTGCCTTTATCTGTGCTCTCAGATACTACGTGGCACAAGCCAGCAGAACTGCCTGTTTTGCCGCTACAGCGACCTCGATTCGTCGACTCCATTGGAGTCGACTCTTTACGGATTTCCCTCACCAAGTTCTACATCGATGGCATCAAATACCTCGGCCTGGTGAGGCAGCAGAAGATCTTTTGCTTAGAATATTATGTGAGAGGGGAATCAGTGGATGCTACAAGCAAGGTCTTTGCCACCCCGCCATCCACCAGGCTGATACGATGGGATTCGTGGACAGGGGAGAGGAGCGAAGAATAAAATTGAACCGCAGTGGCCTTGACCATTGGGAGTTGAAAAGAGCAGGCAACACCAAGAAGCTCCCCTTTAAAAGCAACCTGGCAATTTGAAACAAGAGACAAACTAGCATTGTGAGGAGAGAAGAGAGCATCATCACTTGATGAGCAGATAGATGGCAAGGGGGAGGGCATGTTAGGAGTCCAAGCTTTTTGTCCGACCCAGAATATACACATATACATTAAGTTAAGAACCCTATGTACTCTCATGAATCATCACTCTCACTCAGTCACTCATCAACTTGTACATCCATCCTCCCTCTATTGTCAATTCGATCAAACTTTACGACTTCCCCGCATCTCTCACAGCCTTCATCCACTGCTCCTCGCCAAAATTATCCAACCCACCTCCGATGATATCGTATACCTGCCTTGAGCTCTCGGCACCGAACAGTTTGCCTTCCATGGCTGTAAGATATGCAACGACGGCGCGAACGAGTACGGCATCGCCTTCGAAGACCATTACGTCCCATAATCGTGTTGCGTTATCCAAGGTTAGGGATTCGGTAAATAAGGATGTGAAGATGTCTTTGAGGTAGACGTCGTGGCGGAGAGCGAGTTGGGGTGATGCGAGGTGTGCGTGTAAGCGGGGCGATTTCATCTTGAGAGTAGACAATAGGAGAGAGTATGCTCGTGATGTCGCACCAGGGTCGCCCGTGTGGAAAGAGAGAGGAAGAGGGCGATTGAGGATGTTGGAGAGCGCGCAAAACGCAGCTGAAGGTGTGGACAGGTTGAGCAGAAGAAGGGCGGCCATTGTCTGCAGTGTGTTAGATTTGGAAATTTATTAAGGGGGAGGATGCTTACACTTGTCCCATGAATATATCCAATATCGCTCCGGTACATGGCGTATGCTTTCAAAACATCCAGTAGCGAGCTATGTAGCGGCCCATCCGGCTGAAAGATCTTCAACTCAGGGTAGGTCTTTCGGACATCATGTTCAATCTTATCCAGCCATGACTTCTTCATCTCCTCGTCTGCGGACAACTGAGAACCTCTCTTGATCGTCGTTTCTAACGCCCGCGCTCGACGAAGAGCAGCAGTGTATGAAGAGTCTGACAACCCGAGTTCATTCCCAATTGCCTTTGTCCACACACTGCCTCGACTCCTTGGAACAATACCCCTCCACCAGAGCTCTCTTGTTCGTTTCTGGCGTGTAGCCTCGTCCCAGTTTGGCAAAACATGCTCTTCCCAGATCCGCAGCAGGGAACTGGCAGTGTCGTCTCTGCAGGTGGTCTTTGCATTTCGCTCTGCTTCCCTCTTCTTCTCGGCTTCGAGAGCTTGTGCCATCATCCTCTGGTATTCCTTTAGATGACGTTTCTCTTCAGCAGGGTCCTTCGGCGGGAGCCAGGATGGCCGGGTTCGGGACAGAACTGCTTCCTTCTCTTTCGAAATTGGTAAGGGATCAATCATGATGTCCGTTCGTCGTAGAGGTGGGAGCTCGGCAATCGCAGATTTAACTCGGGGCTTGTCACTGGGGCGAGGACTGTTGAAACTTCTGTGTCGCCTTGTATCCGCCTTCTTCTCTTCAGTTTCTGCATGTGCTTCTAATGCTTCTGTCAAGGCCTTGGCTTCTTCGCTCAATTCCGACAGAGCGACAGTCCAGCTCTTTGCTCGAGCTTTGGGATAGGCACGATGATTAATTGGGAACTGGCCCATGCTTGCTCCACGCTGCATGCCACCTCTTGAAGACTTCGGTGATCGTAATTCTCCCTGCTCAGCAGGTCTTGGTGAAGTCCCATTGCCCAGGCTCTTAATCTTCTCTTTTTGAGGCCTCTCTGGGCTTGTAGAGGCAGACGCAGGCATGCTGACTGTTCGTTCTTGGGGTGGCCGTGGCGAAATTGGGACGTTCTCCAGAAAGCATTCATCCGGTACATCATCTCCATCATCCTCATCGCACTCCTTTTCCAACTCTTTTGCAGACTTCCTCTCCCGATTCGACTGCCAACTGCTCCTTCTCGTCTTCAGTGAGCTTGTAGAGAGATTGTAGCGTGGGTTCATCGGTAAATTCGGACTCGAACTTCGGTTTCTTTTCATTGCTGGGAAAGAGGCCGTATTGGGGCTGCTCACACCCATCCGTGAGATTGGAACTCCATTGTGTGTAGGTAATAACCCCAAACCATCCGTCGTCACGCTCTTGACCTGGCCTCGCAGGCTCGGATACGCGGGTCGTGACTTTCCAGCGGTCAATTCCCTCTGCAATCGATTGCCGTGGGTCGTCGCCATTGGCACACGCTTCCTCTGCTTAGCAGTCGTTCGCAGATCGCTGGCAAAGGTGGCATCGTAGGGATTGATGGTGGTCTTCATAGCGAAGTCGCCAATCTCTGCCTCGGCCCTGGACTCATCATCCAGACCGATTTCTTCGAAGTTGCCCACATCAGACAGGGCCGTGTTGTCATCGGACTGGTATGACGAGTGGAAGGAAGACGATTTGGACGACTTCGAAGAAGTGAGGTCTGGAGGGGAACCCGGGATTGGGGAGTGTACGCCCGCATCGTGGAAATTCATCATCGCATCGTCGAAGCCAGATGATGACGCCGGAGACGTCAGCGTTCGCTGTAGGGTCGCTATCTTGGCGGTTGGTGTTGTCCTTGGGATGAAGGTCACTGGAATGTTTCAACGCGAGGGATCGGACGACCCCTAAGCGCAGCGTGTGCGTGTGTGTGCGTGGTGGGATGGATTGGTGTCGCAAAAGCCGCGCGACAAAATGAGTGAGTGGACGAGAGGGAGCGTTTCGGGTATTCGATTATGAAATAAAACTAAAACGACAGTGACATAGACCGTAAGGGATAATTAATCGTATGGAGTGATCGGGGGCTGCTGTAGAAGCGGTGTGAGGTATGGCATCAAAAACGAGCGTGAGGGCGGAATGGCGAAGAAAGAAGGGATGGGGTGAAAAGAGGGCGAGGGAGAGAGCGATGGTGTTGATCTGGTGGTAGCTCCTTCGTTTCCCTTGGGTCCAGTTTTTCGTGGTGTTCTTGCTCTGGCGGGCCCTTCTGGTGCTGGCGCCGCTGGCCCTTGGCTTCTCCTGAACTTCGCCGCTCGCGGATTGGCTCCGTCTGCTCCGTCTGCTCACCCACCGAAATGAGATGGGGCACAGCGAGATTTGATTGGGAGGGATAAAGATAGATTAATTGTGCACGTGTAGTTGCAAGGAACAGGTTCAGATTTGTTGGTAAATTCCGCTTAATCGTTGTGCTGCATTAATCGATTGTACTGTATTTCGAGTGAGGGAGAAAGAGCTTGTGCTTGCAATAGTAATAATAGCGAACACGAAAGCTGATGCGAGATGCGGGAAGGTCAGCATAGTTATTGCCCAGCATATCTCCATGCCCCCCCAGCCTGTCGTCATGGCCTCCTCGCCCGACTGCAGAGCCATCTTTTCCCGCAAGGAACAGCAAGCATTTCTTGGTTTGCTTGTTGTCACGGCCTTTGCACCTCATCCAACCCTTATCCTTTCCCCGCTAAATTCTGCCACCGGTGCGCTGGACCAACGATAGCCAAGAAACTTAGCAGCCTCTAAAATCACCGACCTCTCAACGTTCTTCCATCGTGTGAAAACCAAGCGGCTTGCTGCAGGTCATGACCTTGTGGCTGGGGTGGCGTCGATCATCGAAATCCGAAGCGGGGAGGCTGGAAGCTGGCCTCTGAGGGGATTCATGAGGGGTACGAGGGGCTGGGATCTGAATACGAGATAGGTACAGATAAGGCCATATTGGCCGCCGTGGCCGAAAGCATTGGATCGTGGAGTTTGCATCGCAATTGCAGTTTCAACTCTTTCAAGTGAGGAGCCGAGGCCAGTCACGTGGCAACCACTTTCCCGGCCAAGAGGCTGGGATGTTTTAGACCTGGCATCGTGCACGTTTCTTACTGGATAATCTCTCGCTTCCAAAGTGTTGACAGCTGAAGTCAGCTTACAAGCATGACCACACCATTTTTGAAATCCTGAATCCTACCTGGTGTACAGCCTCATCGAACCCCAGTCCTTGTTTACCCCACCTCTGTCAACGTCTCCGGGTTGTTTCAATCTTTCTTTGACCTCTATCCTCCATGAAGGGTCAACAAGAAATGCAAAATCCAGATCATGTTTTATCAGACTAGTTGGCACTCCGAGTTGGGGCCGGGAAAGACCGAAAAGAAGGTGCTGACAATTGCAGCCTTCCCTGGCTCAGCCGTACATTTAATTGTCGAGGCGAGTTGAGAGTATTTTCTCCATCTGTTTGAATTTATTCTGAAGATACTATCTTCATGGTGTCTAAACAGTATCATATGAGAAAGCCTGCAGGCTACAAGGCTAGAAACCCAAAGATAACAATTCAAAACAATTCAAGCACATCCCAAGGGAACTTAAATACTCGGTTCCGCTCCATCTTAGTTTTCATTCTCCAATCATGACTTCCGATCCTATACTTCTCATCTTCGGCTGTAAATCCAACATCGGTGCCAGCGTAGCAGAAGCATACAAAAGAAAAGGATACAACCCTGCACTGGTCTCTCGTAGCATCGATGAGGCGACTAGCACATCAACAGAACTACACATCAGAGTATAACTTTCAGACACCAGTGCCATCTCTATAATGCACCAACCAGCATACTCTCGAACTCTCAATTCCCCCACTTCACCCCTCGGCATCCCCCTCCCTCAACTTGAGCACGACACAAGAGTAAATACCCACTCCCCCTTCCTCGCCGGCTCTCTCTTCATCCAGTCCTCTTCCCTCGTCCGCCATCTAGCGCAAAGACATTCATCTTCACAGGCAACATGCTGAACGAAGTCGTAAACCCTGCTTATCTCGGTTTCGGTATAGGGAAATCATCGACCGCTCACCTAACTCGATGGCTGCATTGGTTTATGGACCACAAGGGATCAAGTAAGTCGGCTTCTTCCTTGTCTATTTTTGGGAACTTGGTTGATGCAAAATAAGTTCTATTATGCGGATGAGAGGAAGAGTAATGGGATGCCGGCTATGATGGGGAGGAGTGGAGAAGCGCATGCGAAGTTCTATACCTGGTTAGCCGAGCAGAAGGAACAGGGGCCTTGGAGAGCGACGTTTGTTGATGGCGTGCATACACATTTTCCGGAAGTTGATAATGTTGCCTGGACAGGATGATTCTACATTTGTGGGATGAAGATAGAATTACAGGTGGAGGTAATGTGTTGTGTCAGGAATTTGGATAGCTTACAGCAATCATTGTACACGGATAATAAATATCGTATAAGACTCATCTTACATTTGATGATACAAGACCGCTCATACGAGATAAGCCATCAGCGCCTTTCGCTTTCAAATCCATGAGTTGATCGTCAAGCCAGGCAATGACTTTTCCATACTTGCTTTGGCGTTTTCTCAGGACGTTGCGGAAAGAGTTAAGGGCAAGGTATTCAAGTTGCGCTTTCTTGACCCCGCATTGATACCCCTCATTCTTTTTATTCTTCCCCTTACTCTTGATGAGTACGTAAGCCATCTCGATCAAATCCGTGATCGTTTTGATGAGAAGTTTGGTGCCGGGTTGTTTCCCAACAGGGAGGCATTTGGCATAGGTCCACATCTTTGTTGCAGTCTCCAGGAAGGATGTGTAGATGTTGGTTAGCACGGTGCTGGTGCTGTTGTAAGAAGTATCGAGGTACATGGCGTGGGATTGAAGTTTGAAAGAATCTTTTGTGTAAGCATCAGCAATTTTTCTCTTCTCTTTATGCAGGCGTGTATAAAAAAAAAATGCTGATCAATCTATTGATGCAAAAGGAAAGGGGAGGGAGATTGTGGAGAACGCAAAAAAAAAGCAAAAACATACAACAGCAGGTATTCGCTGGTGGTCACCCACCCAACTACTAATCTGCCGATCTGAGGCTTATGTATGGCAGAGCGGACGGGATGCCCAGTTCTCCTCAGTCTATGGTCGTATGTGACAGACTTTGAACTATTTGGACACTTATACCACAGTTTTGAAGATTGTTGTGACGAGGAGGAGAGGTCACGTGACCATATTCATTCCGATATGCGCGAAAATGGAAAAGAACTGAATATGGGTAGAGAGGACAGGTTTTTACGCGATAGGTTCGTCTTTACACCACATAAGTGTCAAATGGGTGCTTTAACACTTGTTATTGAGCCATCATCCTAGAAAAGCACGTGATGAGATCTGGAGAGCTGACTGTCGGGACGCAGCATCAACAACCATGCTGTTGTGGAACCTCTATCTTCGCTGTGGCGTCGTGCTTCAACCGTGCTGACACAAATCGCTTGAAATCCAGTTCTTTTCGCACTCGCTATGTGGGGTTTGATGTAGAATGGACCATCCTGTCCACCTTCCGGAAATTCCGCCTCATCAGGTCGGAAATTTTACGTGGGCTGTGTCACCACAAAAACGAAGCCACAATCACCTTGGCGGATCCCAGTAATTTCAAATGCATAATAAGAAAAAAGGACCAGCTTGCAAAAATATATGGAACGGAACTTACTTAGGACCTTACGATGAAACGTCTTGCCTGGTACACGCGAGAATTCAACGGTCAAAGAGTCGGTGATTGCTTTTTCCTCGTCAGCAAAATATTCCCAAGCTATTTTCAGATTTCGAGGGAGGGAGGTTAAAGGAGCTTACAATTGTTTTTCCTCCTCTCGCGATCCCTGCTGATGTTTAAGGTCTTCGTGTCGATGAAACTGCCGCAGAACGGGAAACCTTGATGTTCCACCAATCGAGCAATTTTCTTGCTGTTGATGAGAACCTCGAAGTTCACGAGGGTCTTGTCAGGGTTGACACGTACTCCATAAGCTGGGACGCCGTCGTGCATGATCTGTAGGAATTGCTTGGAGTGGGCTTTTTCGGTGGTAATGAGGAGGAAATCATCAGTTTGTCTCATCAGAATGCTTTGACCTGGCTGAAGGAAATCAAGATGACGTGCTTCGAGATCGGCGTAGAAATAGTTGCAAAGCAGCGAAGAGACCACTGAACCTTGTGCGATGCCTTCTTTTTGACGGTAGAATTTCTTGCCGATTTTGACCATGTTTTGTTGGACGTGTTGCGCGAGGCAGTTACGGATTTCATCGCGGTCGCGGAATTGGGCGGCGATGTTTTCGACGAAGATTGTGTTCTTCTTGCCAACCGCCAATTCATCCTCTAGGTTCTCCTCGAAAGTATTGTAATCATCGCTGGGCTTGGCTAGAGCTGTGTATTTTCTCAATGGCTTGCTACTTGCATCTTCACGGAAGTTTTCTCCTGGTTTCATTTCCAGGTGCTTGTTGATGCGATACTCTGGTTCTGTCAACAAGGAGGACATGAGTCGCAACACTGCCGACTGAGGAATGGTGTCGAAGGCAGCTTGAACATCAAGTTTTGCGAAGTACAATTCTTGGGAGTCAGGAAGTTGAGATCTGAATTGTTTCAGTCTGCCGTACATGTCGCCAACTGACCGCAGTGATGCGCCAAGACGGTCGGGATGTAATGTCTGGACAATTAGCTACGATGGAGAGAAATTCGATTCTTGACTTACACTTTCGAATGTGAGGACATTGTATACAGGAGTTAGCACCGAGTTGATGCTAAAGCTAAGCGTCTTCTGGCCCGGTTGGAGAGCTCTCCGCTTCAGATTCATGATAGGTCGAACACCAGTCTCTTTTGGCTGCAGTCTCACCTGAGCAAACCCCAATGATCGCGATTCGAGTATTTTCCGGGCTTTCTCAAGCTTCACTTCTTCGAACATGCTGCCTTTGATCTTTGCAAGTTCTGGTTCAGCCAAAGACCGCCAGACGTCGTGACGAAAGTAGAATAATCGATACTTATGGACAGATTCTGTGACGTGGAAATTGGTCCGGATCAGTGGAATGAGGATCGAGTCAAATACGTAGTAGATGAACTCGTAGAATATCTCCCAGCGTTTGTGGGTGTCTGTTTGGGAAAGCTTATTACATGCGGTAGTTCGTGGGCCTAACCATTCTATATCTGAAATCTGAGAGGGTCAGAGACAGTTTTCTTGCGGTGCAGGAAGCTTACCTTCAATCCCTGGGATACTTCATGCAGCGACAGACTTTCGAATCTACGAAGCTCAATGAATCGATCAACCTTCTTGTCAAATGCTTGCTTGTTCTCCGCCTGCGCTTCTCCCGTTCCCCAAAACTCGGAAGGGAGAAGACGAGAAAGGACGGCACGACAGAATGCTGACACCATCGCCGTAGGTGTTGAGTGTTCCAGCATGGACTTCTTGCGTGGGAGTACCTTGTATGTACTACCTGCAATGAATAGAGATGAAGTCGTGCTGTTAGATAATTGAGTTTTGAACTTTGGCTCCTCGGAGCTTTGCACTGGCTCTGCAATCATCGGGTACGCCTTTTCTTCAAAGACCTGCGAAATTAGCCACGTTAATATAAGGAGTTCCGAAACTTACCGGGCAATAGTGTTCTAGCAGTTTCTTATACGGGCATCGAGCATGTTGGACCTGCAGCTTCCGTACTAGCTGCGCAACCTTTCCCCTTAGACGTTTGGGGATCTTCGGTTTCTCTCCAGGCGGATATCTTGCATTGATCTCATCTTCCCGGAGCGTGTAGTCTTTGAATGGCTGGACAGTCTGGCGTGGATCCACATCATCCGTAAAAACGTTGTGCAAAGCAAATTGTCTAGGAAACATGTACATCATGACTTGGACAGTGCAGCGATCCGGAGGGCTCGCTGCATCCCCATCATCTTTCTCGTCCAAAGCGCTTATCAGAGGATACCGATTGAGAACATCTAAAAGATTAGCAAAGAAGTGGTAGAAATTTGGAAGTGCTCACGGATGTGCCTTAGACCGAACCTTACCCCACCCTGTTTGTTCATGGCAGCTCGAGCATGCATCATTCGATTTCGGACAAAGGTGATGTTCGATGGACTTCTATCTTTTTTCGGGATAGGCCGGATTTTCGAATCGAGTAATGGTTTGGATGCCACTGGTTGAAGATCACCCAATGGATGGCCTCCTTCATCAGCGAGTCCAGGACTTTTAAAGGATCAAACGTACCACTCAATTGGTGGTAAGTGCCATGTCCACTCCCTACCGCCAGATATATCCCGCAATCTAAAAGCAAATCTATCATTGCCCTCTCTCCTTCCTTGCCCATCAGGGCTAGTACTTGCGGCCATGGATCTGCCTTGATTGATGTCACGTGACTATTTGGATGGATTGAAAGAACGCCTGCTATCGATGAACCAGCATTCTCTCCGCGATGCACTGATCGTGAAGAGATATCCTTTTGAAACCCTTGGCAGAGGAGGTGCTTAACCCATCCATTGGAAGCGCGGCCCTTGGAGAAAAGCAACCAGATCACAAAATCAACAATCTGAAGATGATGTCAGCGGATGTCTAGGCTTTTGGGCAATAGCATTCCAGATGAATGGAAATCAAAATAAATAGAAGAGCCCACTTCTGACTGTGAAAATATTCCAACTCCACTCTGGTTTGCAAATGAAACCGAATCATCTGCCTTTTGTGAGAACGCCGTCCACTGTTGCCACCTTTCCTCCTGCGAAACCCCCTTGTGCTTCGACACTCCTACCAATGTCTGATCGAGAAGTTTAGAAAGTTTCTGATCGATCTCCGAACCAGCTTTCTTTCCAACTGAGAGGATCTTCTTTCGGCGAATTTTGGACGATGGTGGGAGTTTCGAGATCAGAAACTCTCGAAGAGAGATGACCTGAGGGTAGAACTGAGCAAGTAAGGCATCCCTGACAACTGAATCTCTACTGTTTGAATGATCAGCAATCTTCCGGCCTTCGTGATCGCCATCAATACGATGATTCGTCCTTGACCTCTTTCTCTTGCCAGCCATGGTCGCACGTTGGCTGCACTCCTGGAGCAGAAATCACCTCACGGGCTTCATCTCGAGGTATCAGATAGACAGTATGCGGGAACTCGACTTCCAAGCGCGTCTCGGTCCAGTTTTCTTGCAGCAAACCAAGGCCGGGGATCGCCAATGGGTTCGTGATTAGAAGAAAACGAACGGTTATAGCGAATGGGATGAAAATTAGACGCGTCCTTGCGGGTAGGTACGTAGTGCAGGTATCCTTATGCGTCTCGAAGATCGTTGGATAGATCTGGTGGATCTCTCGGCAAACCCCTTGATTGACAACTGATACTGAGAATCTCCTTTGGTCGGACCGAATGTCGAAGATCAAGACACTCAGTACTGACTGAGAGTAGGAAAGAATGACCCCTTGGTACCGACCCCTTGTGTCTGATATGGTTTACACAAGATCCTCAGCAAGACAAGTTAGATGCCGCGCTGCTATTAATGGAGACGCGCTTAAAGGATCAATGGCGGAGCTTGATGCCTGTGGCTTGCTGAGAAGAGGCCTGGGCAGTCCTTTAGCCGACACGCACTCGATTGGCCTAGACAATGGCAGCGCCGCTATAGAGCACCGCTAGCCGATAACGTCCCCATCGTTGGTGGAGATTTTACGAAGCGACACAGAAGCAAGCGCAAGCCCAGCAGCCCCAAAAAGGCGAGCCGATAACTTAGGTAGAGTGACCAAGATGCCCGATCTCTAAATCTCTCCGTCTCCACCTCCTCTCCCGCGTCAACGGACCTCCATTGCCTTGTGAATAGCCTCATCCTTTGCACGACTTGGCTCCCTGCCTACATATCTGCCCAACACGTGAAAGGGAGCCACACTTCCGTGGGCCTTCCTTCTCGTCCTATCGGTTCTCATCTAGTGCAAACGTTGCTCACACAGAAGTCGCGACCCTGCAAGGCCCTACCGAATCAGCTCCCTCAACCATTCAGCGGCGCCCACGAGCTGATACAGGCTGTATGGATCTCTGAACAGACTCATCGTCACCACCCAGCAAGATCAGACCAGACCAGACCAAACCAGCAGGCAAACGGGCGAGCCTGACTGATGTTCAGGCATCATGGAGTCTGGTATCAACGCCGACCAGAACTTCTTTCCTCGCAATCAGTACCTTCCTCAAACGTCGCCCGATAGGAGTCCTCAACATCAGCGCGCCTACGATCCTCCGCCTCTTCATTCCTTCGAACAGAGATCGCCAAAATTACCCCCGAAGCTGCCCTTCCTCACGACCCAAAATCTGCAGGCGGTAACGGCGAATGGTTATATTGGTGGTGGTGGAAGCAGAGATGCGGATGAATTCTATAGAGATTACCGTGGCGTGCAACAGTCGTCCAGCGGCTTCACAGACATGGCTGCCAGTGTCTCCGAGTCGAGAACAGGTGCGACTCCGCTAAGATCGAACGGTAACGGCACGACCCCAAAGCATCCTACAATCCCAAATGCTCGCACAGGATTAAAGCCAGCATACCGGTCAGCCTCCTCGCCTCTGGACGGCCGAATAGGACTAAACAATGCAAAATCCTCACCTGCGCTGAATGGTTATCCGAATTCACGACAACCAAGCGTCAAAGATCTACTCAAGCGTTTCGATCAGAACAATTCGTCAACTGGCTCCGAAGCTCCAAAGCCACCCGGTAGACTTGCGACGAGAGGTGTGAATAATGCGTCCGGGTACGCGAAGGAAAGAGCTGGATATCAAGCTAGGTCAACAAACACACAGAGTACAGCTGGAACAAGCAGGATAGGAGCTTCTACGAGTCATGTTCCACCCAACAGACAAAAGTCACCAGCACAGACGCGAACCCAAAGGACCAGGTTTGCAACTGAGGACCAGCATTCGAACAACACACTGTCCGGGGCAGCTCGACCTGCCAGACCACGAAATGCAGCCTCGGGTTCGATATCACAAGCTTCGAAATCCATGGTCAACCTCTCTCCAACCTCACCCAATGCTCCGTCTCAAATACCAAACCGACGACCACTCTTTGGCGAAGTTTTAGGACAAGGAACACCCGATATTGCTTATGGCATTCCACGCGCCCCCACTCGCAGAACCTCGGACTCGAGCCTGCACCCTGACCCAGCGCATCGACGAAGCAAGTCTGATTTCGATGTTTCTCCAAGCTCCCCAACGGCGTGGTACCTTGGTGTAACTCCCGCGCTGGACGATGTTGACACAAACAAACCGCGGGCCACACCCGGTCATAACCGTAACCACAGCGATTTCGCGGATACGAAGGTAAATACCATGAATGGTGTCAGTCCATCGTTCCAGAAATCACACACGCGGAGCCCATCACTTCTGCCCTCAGCATCACGCCTGCCAAGAGCCACGAATCGTCTCAGCGGCGGTTCATCCGATTCTTCTAGTTTACCTTCGACTCGTGCGAACTCGCCATTCTCGTCCAAGAAACTTGCAAATGGGAAGCCACCGAAGCCTGACAAGAGGCCCTGGAGCCCTGCTGGTCGAGCCGTCACCCCCACGAATCTCGAGAAGACACCGACGGGCCGAGGACTTCGAGGCAAATCGACCAGCCCTGGGAAGATTAACACCAATGCAAGCCTCAAGGCGTACATATCTGCTCCCCTGCCCAAAACCTCTCCCCCTCTGCGAAGTTCGCGACCACGACAACCTGTTTCTTCGGCGGCAACAACGACAACCTCGAAACCCAAACATGCTGAACCCTCCACTTCACCAAAGCAAGCTCGAAGTGGCATGAAGTTGACTCGAAATATGGGAGGAGGCGAACACAAGGATCGAAAGATCTCTGATACACAATTGACGAAGGAGGATTTTGCTGCGCGAAGAGCTGAAATTCATAGGGCATACACAAAGTCGATTGCATTGGAAGATCAAAATCGAATCCGCGCCGCCAACTTACGACGATTGCAAGAGAGACAGGCACATGACTTGGCAGTAGCAGAAGCTGCAAAGGCTGCGGCCGAAAAGCTTGTGGAAACGCCTCCAGAAGAATCTCTACCAGAGCCGGCTGCAGAACCGCCTGCAAGTCCTGCGCCTCTACATATCACCACAGCTTTCCACACCCCTCAATATTCTCACAATGAACAGAACCACTTTGCTGCAGACCAAGACTCTCCGACACTTGGAATGCCAGGAAAATTTGTCGATGACGACGAACCTGCGTCTGCAATTTCCAATGCTACGACAGAAATCGACAATGAACCGCAAACCGAGGCGGCCCGTTTGAGTCGGATGCCATCTGCAAGACGAGAACGTAGTGGGCTGTCAAGTCATGTCACGTACATGGAGGATGGACTAAGTGCAGAGCAAGCATTGTTCGGTTCACAACATCTGGAAGAAGAGCTTATGGAGGAAGGAGATTCAATCAGGATCATGCTTGAGCCTGCTACAGCCGTAGATCCACCTGCAGACCCAACGCCCACCAAGAACGAATTTTCCCGAGATCCTTCGCCACCCGGTGCATATGAGGATGATGAATATATAGATTACAATCAGCCAGTGTTTGCCACCACACTGACGGTTGCGAGCCCGTTGGATTCGACTCCTGGTCATTCAGAGGCTATATCTCCCCTGTCTGTCGACCAACCGCAAATGGGTTATGAAGATGCAAACATTTCGGACGCTAGCGACCCTCACGAGATGAAGCAGCTCTCGCAGCTTGCACCAGAGATCTTGTTGCAGCAGGAGCCAGAAATCGAGGTTCCAGAGCCTGCTGAGGAAGCACCACGATTCCAACTACCTATGCTTCGAACAGCGCTGGCTCCGCCTTCGTTGGCTCCTAGCGATGTTTCACACGAGTATTTAAACACTCCAGGTACTGATATGGAATATGAGAGCTCTGATAGCGCAGCACCGAACGTAGTGTCGTCCGAAGAACGGGTTGACAGAGATGGAGAATTGTCTCCGTTTCAGAAACGCAGAAGTGTTTGGAGTGATTATAGCAGAGAGTTGTCTACCCAGCAGAAGCGCACGAGTGCTTGGACTGATTACTCTGTTGAGACTGGAGATGAGTATTCTGAGCGAGAGGAACCAACACAACCTCCTACCTCGAGTTTCCCCATGCGCCCAGCACCACGAGCACCGACAGAGCAGACCGAGCCGACTGCAGAACTTCAATCGAGGCCGGAATACAGCCCTCTACCTTCGCCACGGTTCCCCATCAGTATTCCACCAAGGGAAAGCTCAAATCGGCATCAACTCCCTCCCCTGTCGACCAGCGGCAGCTTTGCCCAGGAAATCTCAGATTCGTCTCCTGCCTTTGCCAATATCTCTATGCCTTTGTGGCCTAGTTATTCCCCTCCACCGCCGCCTCATCAACCTGGCGAATCTTCTCCTGCACTGTCAGGTCGCTCACCACCGCCTCCAAGTCTTTACAACCGACGCCCACCTTCAAGCATTTACCAATCTAGCCAAAATGGTGCCAAGATCCCAGAGTCGAGACGTGCCAGCGATGACGTCTACTCTCCCCGGGCGTCTCTATCAACTCCCAGATCTAGCACTACAATGCCTTCCGAGGAGCCATCTGCTGACCAATCTTTCAAATCGAAAAGCACAACTACAACTGTGGCCAGCGGAGAGGAGGTCCAGAAGCAAAAGACCAGTGGGGAGGAGGTTCAAAAGCCAAGAAACAGCGAGGAGGAAGCCCGGAAGCAAAAACGTCTCTACCAGCGACGAATGGTCATTAAAGAACTGATTGATACCGAGTCAGTTTACTTGAAAGACATGAATGTCGTCGAGGAAATCTACAAGGGGACTGCAGAGGCGTGTCCGAAACTAGAGAATGGCGATATCAAGGTGATTTTCAGGAACACAGATGAGATTGTCGCATTCTCGACGATGTTCTTGGATGCACTGAAGTCTGCGGGTGCCAGTGTGTACTCTTCGAGAGCTCCGAAGCAGAGTCGACATAGCCAAGCTACGACGTCTCCAACCGCAGATGACAAATCCTCGATTGCACCCACATTAGTGGAGGAGACGGATGAAGCAAAGGATCGGAAGACATCCATCGGCGAAAACTTTGGCAAGCATCTGCCGAGAATGCAGGTCGTTTATGCTGATTTCTTGAAGAGCAGCGAGATAGCAAGCGCACGACTGGCTGTTTTGCAGGGAGATAGTGCCGTCAAAGTTTGGCTCAGCGAGTGTAACCTTGTCGCCAAGGATTTGACACAAGCGTGGGATCTTGATGCGTTGCTTGTCAAGCCAGTGCAGCGTGTCACCCGGTACAAGCTCCTGCTCAAAGAAATCATGCAGAATACGCCAAAGGATCATCCAGACTTCGAATATCTGACAGCTTCCTACCACAACTTGGAGCTCTTGCTCAAGGAGATTGACGATATGAAAGAGCGACTGCGAACGGTCGGGAAGATTGTCGGTCGTAAGCGAAAGGAATCGGATGTTCGATCCAATTTGATCAAGGCATTTGGTCGCACCCGCGAAGCAAAAGTCCAAGCTAATGCCAACCGCCCCCGCGATGATGAGGTATATGTGAAGCTGCATGAGAAATTTGGCGATGACTATCTTCGACTGCAGGTCGTTCTCCGAGACGTAGAGTTCTACACCCGCCAGGCAGCGACTTGGACAAATGACTTTCTTCGGTATCTCTCTTCAATGGAACTCAGCATGCGAATGAGCGCCAGTCCTTATCCTGAGCTGGAGAGCAAATGGGCACGTTTCAACATGTCAATGAGAGATATGGGTACCATTGCATTAGAAGATCACGTAAGTTCCCGTAAATTATCCACATTTCAATGCTGACGTACGTAGATCCTCAACATTCGAAAGAAGGTTATTGAGCCATTTGAGCAAGTCATCCAAGCTTACGGGCCTCCCGGTCTGGCTATGAAGAAGCGTACCAAACGCCGACTCGATTATGAAAGATCCGTTGCCCTCAAGTCGCAAAGCAAAAAGATCGACGAGAAGCTTGCGGAGCAGGTGAAACAATACGAAGCTTTGAACGAGACCCTCAAACTCGAGTTGCCAAAGCTGTCAGCGTTGACAGTCACCGTTGGCAAAACTTGCTTGGCCCAGCTCGTCCATATCCAGACCGAATGGTATGATATCTGGCAAGGGAAAGTTAGGGCTGTGTTGGAGAAGGATCAAATCCCCAAGAGCATTCCAGACATTTGCGAGATGTACCTTCGGGAGTTCAAGTATGTCGAAGCCCGTGTTCAAGAGCTGGGCATCATCAACGGGTATTACGACAGTCTGTCAAAGACACGAGGATCACAATCAACCCAGGATGATGATTCTGCACGCCCTTCGTTGAGTGTCACAAATCATTCTCGAGCTCGTGGACACTCAATCAACAGTGACAAGTCTCCTAGTCTCCCCACACCAGACTTTGCGAAGCGATCCAGCGGCCAGTTCAGCTTCTCGCCGGTTACCTCCAATTCGCCAGGCCTGCCACAGTTCGCATATCAATCACCTTTCGCGACAAGTCACTCCCGTGCTGGATCGGGCTCTCCTGCTACCCCTGAAGGCTTCACCTCGCGACAACATTCTAACCTCCCCAGGCCAAGCACTGGACGAAGCCATACCTCCGACAATTACAACATACGCGCGAGCAATGATTACAACACTCAAAGCCGACGAGAATCTGGCTCTGGTTCAGGATACCATGTTCATCATATGGATGGACCTCACACAGGCCGACCTTACTCGGGCGTTTTCCATTCTGCTATGCCTCTGACTGATGGTCCAGAAGAAAGCCAACGATCATCACGAGCTTCTTCAAGGGACAGGAATACATCTAGTGGTTACAACGTACTATATCTGGCAGCAAGCTTGTTCGAGTTCAATATCAGCGCTACGAAATCGGAGGCTGGTTACCCTTATTTGACATATCAGGCCGGTGAAGTAAGTTCTCTCCTCTCCATTCCCTTTCCATCGGACTAATGTTTGAGCAGATATTCGACGTCATCGGCGAGAAAGGCGAGCTCTGGCTTGCGAAGAACCAAGACGATCCTTCCGAGCAAGTCGGCTGGATTTGGAGCAAACATTTTGCGCGTTTAGCAACGGACTGAATTAACGCATCGCGAGATGTCTCTTCATCATGTATAATGGCGTTTTTTATTGAAACAACGGGTGCGATTTCATGAACACAAACAAGGAAAGGAGTTTTAGTAACAAATAATACGGCAACGGCAACGAACGGGATCTGAGCGATGCGATACCGGCTGGCGGATATGGAATACAGCGGGAAGATGGTTGTGGCGTTCTACGGATGGATTCGAATCTTCTGCATCTTTCTCTCGCGAGCATGACATCGGCGAGTGGCGGAGCGATCATTGTTCGAGTTGTATTTCATTTTCTTTTCGAGACTTTCTACGGGAGGGCATCTTGTCTGTCTGCTACGGGGAGGGGTGAATTGATAGCGCGGTGTATTATCGACGATGGACTGGACGATGGGATGATCTTTCTCTTCTCAGCGGAGAGAGTCGACTCATCACGGCGGGTTTTGTCCTGTTCGTTCGGAGTTCATTATGGTGGGAACTTCCACTGATGATTGCTGCAGCAGGATAGATGACATGGTTGGGTTTCATAACTCGGCGGACAGCCTGGCGGTTGGGTTCAAACTCGACGGCTTTGGTTCGACTTCATGATCGATACTGCAGGAATGGAAAGCAAATGCATGCATGTATGCGGAATAGAGCATAGATGCAGATCAATAAAAGTGTACTGATTACCGAAGTACCATTTTGCCTTTTTGTGACGGTCGTGCTGTCTCCGGAGAAAAGCAGCAACTTTTACACCCTCCATTACACATCCTCTATTTTCATCTCTTTCCGTCTGTTTCACACGTGCCTTCACAACCAAGCTCCTCACCCCTTCATCTCTATCTAAACTCACACCTGACAATCCCAGGTCGAGACCATCTAAACCTACACCAAGATATCCAGAACAAAGTGAATGCATATACTTCGACCTACTTCGTACCCCTACTCAAACCACTACTCATTCGTTCTTTCTGGGCTTAAATCAAATCTACCGATCTACGATTTTTGTAAAATGCGCAAATAGCTAGGTAAGAGAGGGTATATCACGTGCGCGAATTTGAAGAGGACGGGGGGCGCCGCGACTAGCAGGCTTGGAGCGTAGGCGCTCTTCTTCTATGCGTGCGACTAAGCTCCAAGTTAAGGATCGGAGATGAGATCTCGTTCTAATAGCTTGAAGTCGAGAGGAGCGGGATGGATTTGAGATTGGATTAATTATATTGAGGATAGATTGTCTTATGGGTGGGCTGTGGGTAATTAATGTAGATGTGACGTGCCTGACGTCTCGCCTTTAAAGTATATTTTCATAGATTGAAACCTGATACCCAAGCAAGAATGCCCTTAGCTTCAGTCCCAGTTCCCTCCGTGACCTTCTCGTACGGTCATTTCACCTATCTTCGGCCTTCTTGCTCGAGCTCTTCTCACTCCCTGCTCAAGCTTCTGGTGTTCGGCTTCCTGGTTGAAGACCCTGGAGATACGAGTGAAGAGTTTATCTCTTTCACTTGGCATTCTGATTCATTTCCATCTCCTCTACTTTGCTTTCTGTAATTTGCGGTAATCCGTTGCTTCGCAGGGGAATGCAAAAGCTTGATCTGATGAGGTATGTCGCCCGGTAATCTTCAACAAGCCGCTCTGTCTCCTCGACATTTTGCGAATTTGCACCTTGCCTAGTTGACATGAGACGTAAACGCACACTCGCCTTCGCTGTAATCAAATGTTTCATTGAGGCTGTCCCATGCCAGGCGGCGGGTTATGGATACTTCCACTTCTGTGCTGCGCAAAAGGCGTGTCGATGCCGCCCCAGTGCGTGTAAGCGGTCGTGGGAGGAACAGGCGTTACCTCCTCGTCTGTGACGCCGGGGAGGGTGTCGAGGAAGTTGACTGTGTTGCCACCCTGGGATTCATTAGCACTTCAAGAGGTCCTCTCAATGAGAGAAGAAAGTAGATGATGTTCTCTGCTTGAGCTCGCTACGCTCGTCACTCACCAAAGTCGTGTGCATTTGCCCGTAATCGCCTCCCACCCCACCAACACCTGGTCCAACGAACCCATCTACACCAAAGAATTCCTTGAGGTCCCACGGAAGATCCGCGGATTCCTTTTGATACCAGTTATTAACAATCCCTGCTCCCACTGCTTGCCCTCCTTGCCCTCCTTGTCCTTGCGGACCGTAATCAAAGCTAAACAAGCCCTGTTGTTGCTCCATGTACCGTCTGAACTCCTCATTCCTGATTCCTTCTTGGGGATTGGATGAGGAGTCGGGATGAGGTTGGGTGTCGAAGATGCCTACAATTTTGGCGAGTTGAAGAGCAACGTTGATGAGGACGTTGAAGGTTGGACAGAGTTTCACGGGCTGTAGAGCGGACATGAGGTCTCTTACTGAGGATTTGCGAGCCAGGTCTTCAGGGGTGTCGAGTTCGTCCCATGGACGGGCGAGGAAATCAAAGGCGAGGATGAAGGCGGAGTGGTAGATGTAGTAGGCGTCTACCCACTGCACGCCGTCGAACATGCCGTTTACCAGCAACTGATGCAACAGCACAGCTGACTTGCGAGAGTAGGTACCGCAATTGTGGGATAAGTTTAATTCCTCGGTCTCGAGGTCTTGGGAACGCACGTGCCGACCGAGTTTGCGGGCTAGTTGAACGCCAACTTTCCGTAATATGAAAGGACGGGTTACCAGAGATTGGATGTGGTGGAATTGAATGTGTAGGAGCAGGACTGCGCGTCGGTGAGTTGGTGATAGAGATTGGTATTCCAGGCGGAGAGGAGGAGGAAGTGAGCCGTGCCAGGAGTCGAGGTCGAGGAGGAACTGGATAGCTACTCCTATTTTTGGGTATTCGCCTTGCTGCGTCGTGGATGTTGGGGAAGCGTAGATCTTTCGACGAATGGAGGAGAGTAGTCGTGAGAGTTGAACGGAGTATTCTACATATCCTTGTGGCACGGAGATTCCTCCGTCGAGCATGATCTCATCAGGGAAGCTGACGTTGACTTCCATCTCATCGATTGCGCAAGGGCGGCCCAGGATGGCACATTGGAGTTGCTCGAATGTGTAAGCGGTCCACCAGACCCGTTTGCGTATTTCCCGTTCCAGAGCATCGAAACCACCGGAAGTACCTTCGCGGTGCATACCTAGGGCCATGGCCATTCTTGATGCACAGCCGAGGAGCATGAATGCGCTGTTGCGTTCGGTGCAGTTATGTTGATACAATTGAAGAAGCAGCAAGGCTTGGACGTTGATAAGAGTTGTGGCGCTGATTAGATGATGCATCCTTGCTTGTACGAGGTCGAGGTAGTGACGCTGTATTTGCATTGATTGCTTCGTGTCCCTCTCCTGTAGTGCCTGGGCCCCAAACACGAGCATCATGAAAATAGTGCAGATCCAGCCCGGCTCGATTTCTCGCATCAGGATGTGCGGTTGCAACCACATGCCTTCGTACCGCGCTTGAAAGGTAGGCCGATGGAAGAGCAGGTAGTTGGGGTGGACGTGGTCGAAGTAGGCAGAGATAAAGGTGTCGGTCACTTCTTTGCTGGGGAGGAGGGAGAGGACGGTGGTTTTTTTCAACCGTTGGTTGAGGGATGTGCTGTCTATTGATCCGGGAAATAGAGATGGTGCTCGTGACCTGGGACCTCTTTGGGGCCGCATCGGATCGGACATTCTCATGTCGACGTTGTCTTCTGAAGAATCTTCGCTCTCTTCTTTGACGATGGGCTCGAGTGCTTTGCTCCAGTTTGATCCAGCAAAGTCGGCTGAGATCTTTGACCGCTCGTCGTGGGGTTGAACCGATGCCAGGGCGGAGTTGAACTCGGCGACCATGTTTCTAACGGTAAGAACGAAACCGAAGGAGCTGGAAGGGCCAATATAGTGGGATGGGCCTTGGTGGGGCATAGGCACAAGCTTTTCCTCCACCATGCTGGGTTTCCTCGATGATGAACTTTCCGGAGAGCCTTCGATTTCTCTTGACAGCGTGGAAGGGCTTCCCCCACTTCCTTGCGAGGGCTGAGGAGACGCCACAGCTGGTTTAGGCGGATGACTGAAGACCTCCTCAGCGACGGTCTGCTCATCGAAGGTGGGGAGAGTAATGTCATGTCTTTCGGCGATAGCGTAAAGAGTTTGAAGATCGTTGGTATCCTTATGAGGATACAATCCTTTGATCAACGCATCGAGGACTCGGTACCGAACACTCAGCGTTTCCACGCTACCGTAGATTCGGGTCTTTCGAGGCAAGGTGGACTCGCAGTTGACTCCAGCTTCCACACAGCTCTGGCAGGCTTCCTGGGCATCGGTGCCGCTGGAACGAGAACATCGTATTCTTCGTTTCTTGCAGCGATCGCAGCTCACCAGGGCTCTTCGCCGTAGATGGTCCGGGATGCGGGCTTTCCCAGTCTTCTTCCCCTTCCCCGCGAGATCCATGATCACACGCCAGTGCAGTGCAGCGCCGCGCCGCTTATCAGCCTCAAGCCGAATGTACCGAGAGCAGGGGCCTGAAAATATGGCTCGGACGGCAGTCGTTCAGCCAAGCTCCTCATGGGCTGTTGATTGGGAGCGGTTTTATGTCTGGGTGAGTCTTGCGCAGCCTCCATATGAAGGGGAGATGTCGTTGAAAAGTGCCTTTTGTGGGACGTGGGGAAGGAAAATGTGGATGGTGGAGGGGAAGAGGACGCACCACGCTAAGCCTTTCTGGGGACCCGACGGACGGGCCTTCATCAGGCTGTGCAGGGCTGCAGCAGCATGTTCGAGCATGGGTTATCCAGGGCTGCTGGTAGACAATTTGGTCACCTTCGCCCTGCAAGGCCAGGACAAGGCCATACCGTACTGTATCAGACCACACTGCGGCAAGGAGCGGCAGGGATAGACGGATGTGCTGAGAAATCTGAGAGTGCTCAGATTCGCTGGGGCAACGTTTATTTTGGGTTTGCTCGGCTGCGACTGCCGCACCACTGCTGAGGAAGCGCTGACGAATTCGGCCTGGCCTGGCGGGAGATCCTGGCGAGACTGGGACTGGTTACCTACACAAGGCACTGGGGCACTGCTAATTGGAGCAATGGGGAAATGCCGTGGATGTGGCTGCAACTGCCAACAGGCAGGCAGAGTGAGACCTGCGAGGTGAAGTTGTTCTAGCGACCATATCAGACGGCTCCTTGGCTTAGCAGGCGTTTTGGAATCGGTCCGTATATCAATGAGCGAAAGGATGCAACTTCGCAAGAACCCAGTTGATGACCGGTGCACCGGTACCTACCTACCTACCTACCTACCTGCCTACCTACCTACCTACCTACGGAGTACTGTACAAGACTGGCAGCTGCACGATGTAGCGAATAATAATGGATTGCTCTGGCCAAGTGAGACCAAGAACCACGACCAAGAACCCAGACCAGCGCTAGGCACTTGATGTGTGCTCCGTACTACTCCACAAGTGACTCTACCTACAGTACCGGAGCTTTTTAATGCACCTACTTTAGTAAACAGCAACACGGGTTCACGGCATCACGCCTCTCGAATCTCGACCTTTCCTTCTTCTGGCCCTCTGCCCAATGATAAATACCGCAGCCGCCGCAAAGGATACTTGTACAGTACCAAGTATTCAGACCCCACCGGAACCCATCGGCGATCAGCAGTGGGCCATCAATGTTTGTTATCAGCTTCTGCTCGTTCTAGAATCCCGGGTGACAAGCTGCTGGGACTGTCTGGGAAACGGGAAATGTGCGTGCGGCGCGGACGTCGTGGCCCCGAGCCCCTTTTTCTGGGTCCCTTCGGACCCCCTCGCCCCGCCAGTCTACCGTCGACTGATAGGAGAGTTTTGCATCCCGACTCCCGAGATTCTCATGCTAGACCGTGCCGGCGAGAAAACGCAAGTCGCAAGCAGACCCCTTACAAGTACAGCCCTGGCCCGTCTGGAAACCGGACCGGCAATCGGGCGCTTCGTCCGGGCCCCTTTTGGCAGTTGGCCTTGTCCAAGACTCCAATTACCTACTCAACGATCACAGCCCCCCACTGTCAAGTTCTTGGGCTTGCCGTGCCGAGCCTTCTCTAGTTATCGTGCTTTTGGCTAAGACAAAACACTTGTTGCCTGCCATTGGACGCCCAGAGCTCCTTGGAGCTTGGAGCAGAAATGGGCGCGGATGCACTGGATGGGGCGTTGTGAATACAGTGAATAGCAGCAAGCTAATCCTCAGCTTGCAGTGTTGGCGAGAGCTTGTGGCGCTCTCCCATATCAACTTCAACAATTCACCCCAGTAAAACCCCCCCATTCCCACCCCCCCAGAATCCCAAGACTCTGGCCTCAGTGTCGTTATCTCCACATCAATGCTCATAAGCACCTGCTTCCCATCTGCGTCTTAAGGCTGAGGTTCTTCGCTCCTTCTCACCTTCATTGCGAGCCACAGCAACAGCAACAGCAACCCTCCCCCCTCCCTCCCCCCCCCCCCCCCCCCCCCCCCCCCCCCCCCCCCCCCCCCCCCCCCCCCCCCCCGCGATGGGTCGCGACGAGCGAGGCTGCGTGGAAGAAGGGTTTGCAGTCAACCACAGGATAGCCAACATGTCATCTTCGACCTGCGTGGGAAGCAGCGAGTCCATGTCGAAGCAGGCATCGCAGATCGAGAAGCGCGATTCAACCACTTCGTCGGGTTTACCCATCAAGCTCGATCATCAGGGTCTACCTCTCGTCCCCCAACCCAGTCGCTTCACCGACGACCCACTGGTCAGTTTTTCCGAGCCCTGCCTGCAAGCCCATCTATATTGCATCGCTGACTGTTGACCGTCGCAGAACTGGCCCTCATGGCTCAAGTGGGCCGTCCTCGTCCAGGTTGGCTTCATGGCCTTCCTAGGTCCGTACAACGCTGCGCTCATCAACCCGTCTCTGGTGCTGCTCAGCACGGGCATCGGCGTCGACTCCAAAACGGCTGCTTACAGCACAACCACTTCAATCATCCTGGGCGGGGTCTCGCCCTTTCTGTGGGCCCCCCTGGCTAATTGTTACGGCAGGCGGCCAATCACTCTGTGTGCTCTCCTGCTAACCATCTTCGGCGGCATCGGCTCGGGAGTATCCCCAGATTTCAGCTCATTACTCGGGACGAGAGCACTTTGCGGGTTCGGCTTTGGGGGTTTGATGTCGGTTGGCACAGCTTGTGTAAATGACATGTTCTTCCTTCACGAGAGAGGAGCGAAGACGGGAGTTTACTCGATTTTCGTTACCAATGGGGCGCATGTTGCCGCGCTCAGTAAGCTTCCTAAACTCTGTCCCGGCCATCTGGAACACCCTTGTACTTTCAACTATTGTCAACAAATATCTAACAATTCACAGTTGGCGGCTTCCTAGGACAGGCAGAAGGATGGCGTTGGGACTACTGGCTCGGTGCAATCAGCACTGCTCTCTCCTTCGTCGTGGCACTCTTCCTCTTCCCCGAAACCCTCTTCTCGCGAGACCCCGCCTTTCTCTCTAGTCGGACACGAACACGAACCTACTTCCAACTCCTCTTCGACTTCAAAGGCAACATGATCCCCGGTCGTTCTCTCCACGCTTCCGATTTCCTCCAGACGTTCAAGATGCTGAAATATCCGTCAATCGCTTTACCTTTCTGGTACTACGGCGCGGGATGGACCTTCATCAACGTGCTTCCCGCCCTCACGCTCGCAACGATATACACGCACTTCTTCAACCTGAAATCCGGACCCATCGGTGCCTGTCTCGGCATTTCTCTAATGATCGGCTCCATCCTGGGAGAATTCTTCGCAGGCAAAGCCTCCGACCTCCTGATGGCTAACCTCGCAAAGCGGCACAACGGCCAGCGCAAACCAGAACACAGACTCTACCTCTGCACCCTATCCGCGCTCTTTATGCCCGCCGGACTCATCATCTTCGGCGCAACCGTGTCCTCGCAACGGGACTACAAGATCCCGCTCGTCGGGCTGGGCGTCGGGGTCTTCGGCCTCCAGATCGCGAGCACGACGCTCTACGCCTACGTCTCTGATGCGTATAAGCCGCAGACGGCGGAATCGGGCGTGCTGTTCAACCTCGGCCGCGGCCTCTCCTTCGTCGTGGGCTTCTTTGCGCTGCCATTCGCTGCGTCGGTGGGTTATTTCTGGGCCTGGTTCACATTCGCTGTTATCCTTCTCACGTCCTTCTTCCCTATCGTTGCATTGATGATATGGGGTGAGAAGTGGCGGAAAAAACTCGGGCAGCCGGAATTCCATACCTACCTTTAATGATGTGTTGTGTGCTGTGATGTATTATTTTGTATGGCTTGTGCAGGGAAGCGTGGCGTTTGGGCGGGTCATCATCGATTCGGTTGCTGGCATTTCGTGGGCTGGCTGTATTATACCTCATTTGGCTCCTTGGCTGGTTGGTGCATGGCTGGTTGGTGCATAGATGGATGGTATGGCAGATGGCGTTACTGTTGCGCAACTCTGGCAAAGGCCCATGAAGGCAGGCCGCGAGTTTAGTAATTCGACTTTTAGTACATGCCATGAGCTTTCTCATCTGAATACGATGATTTTACCACGAAAGTCAGACTCTAATCCCAGCCTTGCTAGTTCTGTTTTAGTTTCTGACCGTGAGCAGTGGCCGCTTTAACCTGAGCTGATGGTAAGCGTATTTGAATCCAAGGAGTGTACCTGATTCAAGGCTATATTTTCCTTACCGAATTTGACTGGGATCCGTCTCGCTCCCTTAAATAATTTCTAATTTTAGATGCCTCTTCTCAAAGCACCAGGGGGGTGCAGGAATATATGGGCCACCCAAGTGAAGAAAACCACGAATATCTCAACAACCGTAACAACTAGCGAATAGTTTTCGCCTACAAGGAATACTCTAGAATGCGAGTTCAACACTTCTTGATACTTTGTCTGCGCTGAAAAGTTATGGGTTTACAATAGAATTTGACTTAAAATTCTACCGTGGTCCACGTATTCCTGCACCCCCTGGTGAAGAGCACGTATCTCATTACTCAGCTTCACAATCTACCAAACAACACCAATTTAACGTTATCGTTTCAAAATTATATCCCACATTTGCTAAGCAATGCTCTAACTTATTAGTTGTTAGAACCTTGTACTTGTGTACTCCTTCGCTGTGAACGTGTCTGTAAAGCTGTCGCAAGTCGAAAAACGCTCTGAGGAGTATGAAATTCGGGCTGTATATATAGGAGCCTTGTGGGCCCCTGAGATCAGGTGAGTTAACGTCCATGGGGGACCCTGTACATGCGACTAAAGCTGTTAGAGAAGACACAAGAAGGCGGGGGGGTCTGGAGCTCCGCTCCATTACTGTGTTCTGTATTATGTTGGTTGATATACTATTCTCGAGGCTCTGGGATTGTTGAGAGAAGACAGGCCAGACTCATCTCAGCAATAGGCGTACTGTATCGATTAAGGGGGCATTTGACTAGCGCCCTGTGCCTGCTGACCGTTGTTAGGTTCATTTAGCGGCTATGGTTTTGTGGAATTTGTGTAGACACAGCAAGCAGAATCGCGTCCGCTTTGATACCTAAGCTATACTGGCAAGAGTTGTAAAGGATTAGCTGGGTAGCGGTCCTACAAAGGTGGAGATCTATGCAGCGGTGATACCGCGGTCCAAGAGCAGTCACATCAAAGGCTAGGTGGCACAGGGAGATTCACGCAAAGGAAGGTAGAGGACCAACTGGTACGGATTAATCACTGTGCAAGAGGCAGAGGATTACGCTTGTGAGCCTCCCCTGGGGGAACATGCCTGGCAAATTCAATCACAATAGCAATAGACAAGATCGTAAGCATTGTGGGTTGCATTTTGCTCGACCTATATAAGCTCGTTATTTATTTTTTATTACGTGAAAACATTGAACCGTCGTGATGATGGATTGAAGCCGAGTCGTATTCTACAATATCAGGAACGCATATTGTTCGTGGTATTCATTGAAACAGATCCACCTCCTGTGGATATGCTCCCTCCCACAGACGCACCCTTTTGGACCACACCTCCATGTGTAGCATTGGCTTTCCTTTTTTCTGCCGCCTCAGCGGCCATCCCGGCGCTTGGCTTCACAGCAATGGCCTTGGTTGGCATCCACCTCTTGATTGCTGCTGCAACGCTTTTGTAACCAGCATCATTTTTACTAGCAAACTTCGTCATACTGGAATGATCGCCTGATATCCCTCTCTGTTTATAGCCGCCAAGTTTTGCGGAGTCTTTGGTCACTACCTGGAGAAAGTCAGGTTTGCCAGATCACAAGTCAAAATGCGACTCACAAAGAATGTCTTGCCAGCAACTGACATGGGCTTCTCTTCGTAGAAACAGACCAAAATAGAGGGCTCCTTGTGAGCTAATTTTGTAGCTCGTAGCATCTCGAAAAATTCATCGCGAATATTAGTGTTAACTTCGCTCTCTCTCTCCAGCACCCCGACAATGTCTTTGTCAGTAGGTCGAAACAAACTGACCCAGTTCAGGAGCAGATGGGCGAAATCAGCTTTGTCTGAGCCATAATGCGGAGTTCCTAGGAACGCAATTCCCTGAGTGCATTCAAATACCTTTTTGAATCCAGGTTCGGGGCTTGAGACAGCGCGCAGAAGAGCCTTTGCCAGTTATGAGCAGAGAGAAAGAGAGTGTCGAGGTTTCCACTTACAGCCTTGACAACCAGGCCTCCCAAACTATGGGCAACAAAAATGAGTGGCCTGCTAGCTGCGGAGCCTTCCCTCACGTCTTCGAGCGCACCCAGCAGGTTTCGAGCATGATCCATAACGCGATTCTGTCCAGCAGGCTTCACTAACTTCACAATATCGGCATCGTATCCCCATGACATTATACGGGCAGTCTTCAGGGGATATCCCGATCCTTTTTCATCCTCGTCATCTTCGTCGTCATTCTCGTCTTTGAGAAAGAGCTTTGGCCAAGGCTCTTTCGCACCTTCTGCAGTCCATGTGCTATCTCGGCCCCCAGTCAACCCGTGGATAAAGACAATGTCTGCAGTTATCTTCACGCCTTTCGGAGGCTTGTACCAGATCGCCATATCAATTCCATCTTTGGCCATAATTGCCTGTTGAGGACTTTCGTCAATTGGTTTTGCGGGACTAGCCGTTCTTCGTTTGAAGATAGGAAGCACACAGGACAGCAGTCGCATTTGAGTGACGTTTCGAGTTGAGAAAGAGAGGAACTCTGACTCCTTGCTTCAAGGAATTAAAGAAAAGGAAAATTGGCAAGGCTGAGGCTGAGTATTGACTCGCATGACAGATCCATGAACTCAAGTGACTGGCGATAGGCATCAGCCTACTATTGTCACTTCTTAAATGACATTGGTCGCGAGGCGTCTTGTTGTTCGATGAGCTGAACCTGGTGGCTGCAGGTGAGCGGCTTGGGAGTCGGGACAGAATTGCCCCCAAGCGAGACGGGACATCCCCTGCCTAAATCTGGACCATTCCAGAACCTTGCCATTGGTGCAAAGCTTTCCAGCCCACCACCTCCACACATTGCATATGCTGGCCAAGCAATCTATTTATTCGCAATAAAACCACTCTCTTCTTTTGAGCCGCTAAGCCTCTTAATTCCTTTTATTTGCAGATGGTATGATTCTCAATACTTTCAAGCCTTTCCATTTTGTAAATAGATTTGGATCATGGCCGATCAAAAGTTTCTTGCTGCAGATGCAATTCTCGATATGACAGAGGGAAACCAATCCACCAATCAGTCGGGTGCTTGGGTCAAAGGAGATGTCAAGGCAGGGGGGGACGTGAATATGAATACGAACAACTTTAATGGCATGGTTCCAGAACTTAGGTTTCCACATCAAATTACCCATAGTAACAGATTTGTAGTATCTCGAAAGGACAGCTTAGATGCGAAGCAAAAATGCGATAAGATCTTATTCGACGGCAAAATCATACGGCCAGAAATACAAAAGGAGGCTCTTAAAACTAGGCGAGGCAAGCCGGTGAGAGACGCGTGCAAATGGATACAAGACAACGACCTTGTAAAGGCGTGGCGAGATATTGGAAAGAAGAAAAGCAACAAAAAACCTTGCAGACTTTGGATTTCCGGTGGTCCTGCGAAAGGGAAAACTTTCTTCTCTCTGTGTACGATCGAGCAACTCGAAGCACGGCGGAAAAGGGCGCATTCGAATTTCAGAATCTGCTATTTCTTTTTCGAGAATGACCATAGTACCGCCGAAGAAGCACTGAAAGCTATGATCGGAATGCTTCTCGATCAGATCAATTCTCCCGAGTTATACGAGGCAACTGCCGGAACCCTCGATCGGCACAAGGCCGAGCAACTAACCTTTGAGCCGCTGTGGACTATTTTCCGTAGCTTGGTACAGAACAAACTGGCTGGGGTTGTCTATTGCATTGTGGATGGTCTTGATGAATGCCGCCCGCCTTCTCTGAACGATCTGCTGCGCAAGTTCTCCGACCTGTTCACCTCGACCCATAAGTCAATGAAATTGAGGCTTCTTCTTGTTAGCCAACCTTCTCCTTATACCACGACTGAGCTGACAGAATGGCCCCGTTTGGACCTTGATCATGACGCAACCAGCAAAGGGGTTGATGTCGCTATCAAAGTTTTTATCCAATCGAAATTGGATTTGGCATCGGAAGGAGATATCTCCCCTCCAGCAACGGAAGCAATGAAAAAGACTTTGTTGTTGAAATCGGAGTCCAACTTTTTATGGGTAGCATATATGATGGACGAATTAAGAGGGAAGACGATGAAGGAAGCAAAGTCACTCATCAAGAATGCGCCGAGAGGTATCGACGCCTCCTTCAACAACATTCTGAAGAAGATATCCGAAAATGACAGGGGTGTTGCAAGCAATATCCTGAAGTATGTGGTGGCAGCTGCTCGTCCCCTCAACCTCGTCGAACTTGGTATTTTTGCCGATGTGAAAGGTAACACGAGGCAAATTGTAGAGGAAACCCGGTCGAAAGTCCTCGCGTGCGGCTCTTTGTTGAATATCTGGCCCAGCGCCCACGTGCATCTAGTCCACAGCTCAGTCAAGAGTCATCTCCTAAACGCAAAGTTACCGAAAAACCTAAAGCATTTCCGGGTTGACAAGAATCACGTCCACTCAAAGATGGCACGAACTTGCTTCTTTTATGCCCAGGGCGTCATTCTTGAAAATCCTGCCTTCAGGAATCTACTGAAATCCAGAGGCGAAGGTGAAGACGATCGAGGCGTGGGGAAAATACTCGAAGAGAACGGCAAAGTTTTCCCATTGTTGGACTACGCAACAAGGTACTGGATTGAGCATTGCCAATTAGGCAATGATGATGCCTTTAAATTCCTTGCCGAAATGGAGTTCGACAAGATTGAGCCCTTGTGGCGATTGGAATGGCTTTTGAGGCATTCACATTGGGACTATCTAGGGGATACAACGCTTATGCATTTCGTGGCAGAATATGGCTGCCTTTCGTTGCTGGATTCAGCCCGAAGAAGGTCTAGATCTAGGAAACTGCTATGGAGATTATTGAGAAGACTCGTACGAGCCTCACGAAAGGCAATAACGCGAACCAGCTATGGCATGACACCACTCCATATTGCGGCTAGAAAAGGAATGAAAAACGTCGTTAAGGTCCTGCTGGAAGACGAAATACTCAAAGAAGATCTGGAGTTGCGCGGCCTTGGACTAACACCTCTCGACTGGGCTGTGAGAAATAGTCACGACGAAGTTGCGGAAATGTTATTGAGGCATGGTGCCGATATTGAGTCGAGAGGGCTTGGAATGAGCGCTCTGAATTGGGCTGGCTGGGAGGGTCGTATCGAGTTTGTGATGAAACTGGTCTTGCGTTGGAATGCCTCCATCGATGCCCGAACAGCACCTGGTACTACGAATGCTTGGCTGGAACTGTCCAATCCTTCGGGAAAGTTTGAATGGACAACACCAGCTGAAGTAGCTTTCTTTATCGAGTCTTGTGCTTTCAGAACAGCTAAAGAGGAGGCGGAGAGGAGGCGGAGGAATACTCAAGCTGCATACACGCTTGGAATTTGGATAGCATTTTCGGGATTGATAGTGGTGCTGGCTCTTCTTTCCACGGTGCTTAGCTACTACTGGGCTATCATTATGGGAATATTGAAAATCGCTGGATGGGACGCTGCTTGGTGGGTTGTGGTCGGGGCAACAATCTCCACAGGTTGGTTCATGGTAGCTCTGATAGTCTTTCTGAAATTTCCCCTCGCAGCATCTCTGATCGTCGTACTCACTGTTGCAGCCTGGGCAGGTTTTGCATCAGTATGGGCTGTGATTGCAACTGCTGCTTTGCTTGATGAAGGAGGAGAGTATGCTGTCATTCTAGTTCTTGTTCAAAAAGTTCGGACTTTTGTTCTTGAACTCTTCGCTGGCTGGATCATCTTCGCCGTGGCAATCTGGAACGATGTCAGCCTGGTCTATTGGATTTCTCTCGCCACTGTGTTCACCTCTTATTCCTCAGCGGTGGTTATCAAAGCGGCAAGTACGGTTGTTTCGCCATCAACGAAAAGCTATGCTTTGTCAAATCCAAGCGAGTATGACTTCGAATCTCTCGGATGTGGCAATGTTTGGCAAGCCTTTTCTGCAGTCTTTGTATCGAATTCAGTGTACGCCTTTGCCGGATTGGTCGTAATAAAACACTTCTTCGGACATCACGAAAGCAGGAGTAAAAGGCTGGCGCTCGGAGTCGCTGCCACAATTTTCTCTGTCGCCATGTGCGTGGGGACTATTCTTATTCGACCAATTCCAACAGCAATACGAACCGTCAATGTCATTCAACTTTGCAGAATTGCAACATGCTTTTCCGCACTGGGCTGCATCACAGCGTGGATCTTGGCCGAGGGCATTTCATGCATTCGCCAACGCAAGAGACGGATTGGCACCTTGAACAACGTAGAAGGCGGCCGAACTACCCTCCATCTCGCTGCCTCAAGTGGCCATTTGGAGGTAGTTCGATTCTTGGTTGAGAAAGGCGCCAAGATTGATGCAATGGACAGTGAGATGAGAACGGCACTACATTTGGCGGCCCAAAATGGTCACAGTCAGGTAGTCAGCCTACTGAAAGAAAAGCATGCAAACTTGGAAGCGGAAGATACGGATGGTAAAACAGCAGCGCAATTAGCAAAAAAAGGTGGTCATTATAGCATATACAAAGGTCTGATGGCGGTACATATGCAAATTTTGAATTGGGATTGTAGGACTCTCGGAGCTCTGGATTACGTATAGAAGAAGATTGGGCATTTATTATCATTCATTTCTTCCGACAACTATCCCCGACACGATCCTCCTCTCTCCTCAATCTCCTCTCCTGGGCCAATTATCAGATCAGAGCCCATGTGACAAATAACCCATTCTCGATGCGTTGTGGTTGGGCTCCTGTATTTCGACTTCTAGCGAACCTAATGACATCAATATAGTGTGAGGGTGAAATTTCATTCGAAAACGCTCCATGTACTCTCGTGGACAGCTGACCGGGGAGAATTGGGAAAAAGTCCCGTATACAACTGTTTATATGGTCAGATGATGCCGCTACCTAATGTTGCGCTAGACTAGAACAATATCTGCTATCTAACTTCGGAGGTAGAACTTCAAATATCCATATCCAAGCGCTTGATATCCACCATCCGCGTCAACGAAGCTCAAACCTTTGAGTTGGGACCTGCCCTCTTTCATTTAATGCGAGAATCTCGCCATCCATAAGTCTTTTTACAAAGCTTGTACCCACAAGTACAAAATGTGCATTAACCTCTCTTAACACGACCAGTACTGGGCATCCTTCCAGAACGCAAATTAGATCACCCGCTATTGCTCCCTTACGAGCCTGGTGAGGTAAGTCTGAGTTTTTAGCGACATTTTCAGGCCTCGCCAATAAAAAGTCGAACTTTTCAATCAAATATTAACAAAGAACTACAAACCTAAATTTTATAATATTGGGAATATAAACTCAAAAGAAGGTAGACTTTATTATTTTAAAAGTATATAAAAGTTAAAGGTTAAATCAAATTTCTAAAATTTCGCTTCAACGTTCTTTAGTTAGCGAAATGCCCTACAAACTCAGACTTACCTCACCAGGCTCGTTAGGAGCGAGTCCCAAATAGCCATCCTTAATTTGAACAAAGTGATATCGATGAGAAAAACCTAGCAATGATACGGTTGCTTGGTCGACGATATGAGCATTGGTATTCATGTCTGCCATAGTCCATTTCGAAGTGGGGTTCGGCAACCTAAGAGATGATGGTCGTTGTTGTCCAGGGAGAAAACTTGGCTGAAGGAATCATAAAATGCATCTTCTTCCCTAAGCCCCAGAGACTCAAAGCCTTCAAATAGTTTCTCTTTCCTTGCATCGTAAAACATTATTCGGAGAAAACCAATCGCATGTTGAATAGATGAACCTCGATATCGCATAGCAACCCGAAAAATTGCCTGCAGTGCTGGGATCCCAGTGACATAAGTTGGATTGCGCAACGCAAAGTCCGCAAAGAATGCCGCCAACATTGCACCGCTCCATCTAGTGTCAGCCTTGACTTGTAGGATTGCTTCTTTCCTCACGATGAATCCTATTTGGGTGCCAGTGACGAAATGGCTGGAGTTTTGAACCGCATTGAAGGCTGGTGATGCGTCGAATGCATTGCCATCGTTGACAGGTAATTGGCCTGATTCATCTTGAGACATTGCTGAATAGTTCGGAGCCCAAGAAGGGAGTCCGTGGTTGTCCTCATATAATCCAACACCAGCAAAAGCCAGAAAATCAAGAGGCCTTTTCAAAACAAAGGACCACCTAAAAATACCTTAAGCTTCTCATCTTCTATGGCACTTAGCTCTGTATGAATTGATGCTTGCGACTCCAGCCGTGCAGTGACGTATTGGCATAGCACATCACTTAAAGTTGTTGTCTCCTTGTAATCTGGAACGATACTAATCTTCGTGAGGGCTAGAAGCCCATAAATATGGTCTTTGGGATCTGTGGCGCGGAGGTTCTTCCCAAGCATAGAAAGGACCAACTCTGAGACAGTCCTAGTCTGGAGGCTAGTCCACCTTGCCCTCTTAGCAGTGTTTGTACCGACGCAATCTGATATATTTTGGACCATGCCCCGTACCCCCAGGGCGAAAGCATCTTCCAAGCCGATCTTGAAAGGAAGTCTGGGTTTCTCCGTCCAAGTCGACGAAGAGCGGATTTTAGTGACTTGATCCGCCAGCAGACCCAGAAAAGCTTCTCAAAGCTCGGGAAATGCGAGTTGCACACGAACATCAAATGCTTGGCAAGGCAAGTTTCTTGAAATACCCAGACTCGAGTCCAGTACGGCAACGCCAAGAATCTGCTAACGGCTTTCCATGCCCAGTTTTTCATGAGAGGGCCTTCCGGGATACACAATTGAGGATAACCCTCTACCCACTTCAAGTCGAATAGTTCCTCATCATTTAATTTTTCAAACGCCGTGAAAAGCAATTGGAATGTTTCAATTGCGAGAAGCGTTTCACACCTGTCAGATTCCCACCAGTACAATGGCCTTCCATCTTCTGCAAGCTATTCAGCGCTATCGGGCTCCAACCAAGATAGGACGATATTCGCGTCCGAGTAGATGGAACCCATAAGCCGAACCTGAGCATTCCGCTCATCAAAATCCTGCTGATTGATACAAATTGCATCTGCCCAAAGCCTAAGCGGTTCTGGATCTCGACCAGGGCATTCTTCTTTTCACACGTTGTCCCAGTGTTTCAGTATATGCAGAGGGCGGCCGCCAGACTGGTTGTGACGGGCATGGTGACTCTATCGAGTTCGATGTTTTCGGTAATGAGCGGGTCTCCCCAAACATAGGATAAAGCTGCGAAAGAAGGACGATCAGGTAGTGAGACCGTAGTCTGGCGACATTTGACAATTGATGAAGGAATGTCGGAACCTAAGATCTCAAGAAGCCGAATCTCAGATCGGGATGCGTCAAGGTTGTGATAAGGTGGTCTTTGCGACATCATTAAAGTTGCTTATGCTGACCGAGAAGATAAAGGACCAGGGTTTAGTTGCCTCCCATTGTCCTAAACTCGTACTGCTTGATTTTGCGTTGTTAGAAGAGCAGATTAATTTCGAGAAGATGCAAGTCAGAACTCGGGTGCGTTTGTTTGACTCGAGGCTCTCGTAAAAAGCACGGTATCGTCGCAAGGCTCAATCTGGCAGCGCTTCTGTCGTCGTGTTCATAGATATCCATCAAAAGCCTCAAGGTTGGACACATTCGAGGAAACAGAAAGGTTGAAAGAAATAGTTCTCAACTTGTCACGGTTCTGATAAAGTACGAACTGGGACGAGGCTTCAGGGTGCAGCTGAGCTAAGCCTCCACCAATTCTACGCCACGGGGGCTGGGGAGGCTAATGTGTTATTACAGGGGGCGCCACCAGTGGCGTGGAAGGCCCTGGAAGGCCCTGGAATGGAAGGTCCTAGAAGGCCCTGGAAGCCCTGATTTGTCAG